>JAQIBA010000050.1:586202-740938 GCA_028293925.1 Brueelia nebulosa
CATGAATAAAATGACAAAAAAGATTCGAAAATTTTCCTTTTTTTTATAACGAATAAAAATAAGTTTTAGATTACGGTGAATCTAAAATTTTTTAGGTAACAATTTCAATTAATTTACTGCAATTTAGACTTTTTATTAAATACATATCACAGATTTAACTTTCATTTTAATCAAAACACAGTGAGTGCACAACCAACAGATCTATGAATTGAAATTCCATTTGGTCCAAAAACTGAAGAGATTTTAAGAGTTTGTTAATAGAAATTTTATAATCAGTAAAACTCAAATTTACAAAAGTTAAACCTGAAAGCAAATTATAAATCGAAAAAAAAAATTAACCAAAGGGTTAACTACACAAAATACTTTTTGCAATAGTTAGATTTTCTCACACTCATTTAAGATTCATATAATTTCCAATTTAATCTTTAAAATAAACTCCTTTGAATTAATAAATGATACTTTTTAAGTTTGCTTAATTAAATCCTTCACAGAAAAAAAATTAAAATGGTTTAAAAAATTTTAATGAGGAAATCAGAAAATGTTGGATTTCTAAGATTACCTCTTTAAAATAAGATAATTTTAAAAATTTTTACAGAGTTTGATTTCTGTTTATGTATGTATGAAAAGCAAATCTTGATATACTATAAAAAAGAACTCTGTAATTACTTTAACTGAAATTAATAAATTATAAATGAATTATTTTCAAAGGAATTATTACATTAATTCAATCAACAGATACAACGGTGCAAAGTTTCACTCAAAAACCCCTAAAAGTAATTGTACACAACAAATTGAATCACAAAAACCAAAAAACAACTGTTAGTTCACGACTTAATTTATAAAAAAAAAAAAAAGAACTTTACATGAATTCTCATTTCGTTACCAATTAAAAACAACGTCAATGTCTTTTCTATGTACATTATTTAAAATAAAATCTTACAAGTTTTTGTATATATATTAAAAATGTATAAATACAGTATAAAAAGCAACAAAACGAATAACAAAGACGAACGTCAACATATTTTCATGTGAAATAAACGTAGAATATTGTACTATGTGAAGTTGACCAGGGCAAACAGTGTGTGTTCTTGTGCGATTGCTGCCAATTCTTTGAGCCATTCGTCCAATAAAACGGCGTTCAGAACTGCCTTCCTCATTTCATCCTCTTCGCTTGTTTCTTTACTGACGGACTTTATGTATCTAAAAAAATTAAAAAATCAATTTTCTGAGCAATCAAAAATTAACAATTTAAACTCACCTAAAACCTGTTTTGGAACCCTCCACTTCTATTAATTGCTCGACGACGGGAGGAGATGGTTGCATGGCGCGCCGAAGAACGGATGATATTGCTGAGGAAAAACTCTTTCTCTTCATGTCTCCTTAAATTCGACAATAACTCAATTATTACACGTATTCATTTAAATAAAACGGGTGACAATACGGGGAAGTATTCGAATTACCTCTATTGAAACCATATACTGAAAAGGGCCGTTTCTGAGTGGGCGCTTCAACGGCTGTTTTTCTCATATTCGCCAACTTATCTTCCCTTTGTAATAAATAACTGCGAGCTTCGTAAACCATTTTTTCTACTTCGGATGATCTGCTCAACATTCCATCGAGTTTTTGCTTTAATGATGTCAGTACCTGGAATAAATTACCATTTAAATATATAATATAATAATATATTAAACCTCCATTTCGCCCACAGGCATTGCAGGTGTTCTCTTACAAATACAAATAAGCAATAATTACAATATGATTTTAATAAAGTATGACTGAGGCGGAGTATAAATGCCAAAATAATTATAAATAGTAATATGCGATGAATAAGAACATACTACACAAAACAAAACAATATAAAATAAAATTAGGCATTACACAAAAATAAAATCGTGTAAAAATAAAGTTAAACACTATAAAAATATAAAAATAATAAATAATGAAATAAAATTGGGTGTTATGCAGGGATAAAAACGTATAAAAATCAAATTTAAAAAACAGTAAATAAATTACTTGACATATAACATTTAGAAATATATTAACAGAGTAACATTTAATGGAAATTTGTTTATAATATTAAGTACGCATAATAATATAACAAACTGTGTAAGTAATGGATACTAAAATAATAAATAAAACACAGTCACATGTAAAACAATGAATAGATAATAAATAAAGCATATAAAATATAAACAAAAACATATAAAACAAAAAACAACAAATAATAAATCATAATAAATAAAGAGAAAGCAGTCCTTGAATTACGATTTATTGTATCCGTCTCATTTATAATAATACCCATAATAAATCCCACCTGAAACAGAGATTTGATGCTTGGCTGGAAGACCAAAGAGTGATTCAACAGTAAAGACGACAGCAATGGTTGAGGATAGACTGCCAGCCTGGAAATTATTGCTGTTAATCTCAAGTTGACGTAAAGACTGTGGAAAGGCATCTTTTCGAGAGATTTCAATAATGTGTCCAAAAACGGGCCTGGAAATAAGCAATATCGGTCACTGCCAAATGTCGGATTCGGGTCTTCTCACGAGCTCACCTATGTCAGAGGTCACGCCATAAGTTTCCATGAAAGAATTCGACCTGGACATTCGATCGACGCTGGCGGAGGATTTCGACGAGAACTCCTCTTTTTTGTCATCCTTCGGAGATCCATCGGGAGAATCTTTAGCAAGGAAACTGTCGTAGCCGCTGCTGTCTCCCGTGGATTGTATACTGTCCCCATTTTTATCACAGTTTTCGCTTTTTATTGCACTAGATTTCTGATTTAAACTTAAAATCATTGGTTCCTCGCCATCGTAGGTCCGAGACCAGTTTTTACAGTTCCTCGCGCAGGATTCGATTTTCGTTTTGGCATCACATAAATAAGCGTGGTAATTCCCATACAAAGATTCCTCTGGACGGAGTCCGTAAACGTGAGACTGCTGACTAACGGCTATTTGGGGTCGCGAAGGCACGGCGATACACTTCATTGAGCAAAACGAGGGGGAGAGGGACAGAAACTTGAGCGCGCTCGATGCATAGGGCTCCACTTCCCGGAGTCGCCTGCGTTGAGATATCATCACATGATTGCATTGCACGAGGTATTTGAATACAAGTTCCACCATTACTTCTTCCGAATCCAAATTAATTAAAGTCTCCAGGAGAGACAGCGTCATCACGCATAACTGAAACAAATTAATCCCGTGAGACAATCCCAACTTGCGAATAAACTTAAAATAAAGTGAGAATTACCCTGGTGGGAGAATGTATTCTCACTATGAGAGTGTTGAGAATTCTTTGTCCGTCGTAATAATCTTGCATGAGAAACTTTATTAGAATTTGGAGCAGCCCCGGATTCGTTGCGTTTCTTATAAATAATTCGTAATAGGCAGTTGCGGTGACTAATTCTTCCACAGTGCTCTAAAAATAAAAAATCAGACAAAATTAATTAATATTGGAAGACTAAAATTAATACTCAGTCGTTGGAAACACAACATGCTGGTCCTTTTAAAATCATTGGAACGCTACTCTTTCTTCAAACAAACGCATCACAAAAATTTCCCTGAATAGTATATTTATATTTGAATTCCTCGAGTGGTTTTTTATTCCAAGGAGTCTTTCACAAAGGGGTCTCATCAGGAAGTTATTAAAAGGGCAGTAACACAATAAGCAACATAAATGTTTCAATGATAGATGACAGTGAACCATGCAGATGATGCTCACACTGAAATTTACCAAAACAAAACAAAAACAATGCATGCGAATAAACGCTTTTCACCACAGAATGGGTACGAATTATAAAGAATTACTCGATCGATTGTAAGGATAGGGTTGAGTGGGTAAAAGACGGAACGAGGCGACGTACTAACCGCTTCCAGTGACGAATAGACTGCATCGTGAACATCAAGGGCACCGGATTCCTTCATTCCCAGCATCAAAACAAATTACTGAGTTAGCTTATTCAGTGGTATACTTTTGTGCTTTGGTCGCGTGAATGTGTATATCATTCACACAGCAAAAGTTATTACAAAATACGAAAGCACTTTATGAAAAGGTGCTTTATAAAAATAATTTTTTTTGTAATTACCTTACAAAGTAATTTTAAAATTATTTAATATTGTAAAAAAATAAAATTTGCAAAAAGAAAATGAGGCAAAGCAGCTGACTGCAGTGAAAGAAATGAAAAAGCAATTAAACTAATTGTTATAAAAAGTCAGTACCTGAAGAAGTGCAGGCCCCATTACAGGAATAAGAAATCCTTGATAAATGAATTCTAATAGCTGATCTTTGACCAAACTGTGAGCCACCTAAAATAATAAAATTCGTTATTTTTACATTTAATTAATTAATTAATTAACAGAAATGTCCGTTTTTTCTAACCTGAGCTACTGCATTGCAAAATTCAAAAGAATTAATAAGTAATGTGAGTTCTGGAAGCTCATTTATATCATCTGGAGTTAATCTGTGCCAATCGTCCGTTTCGATTTCTAATTTCCGGGGTAACAATGAGTACAAACCACTTAAGCCTGTTGCTAAAACCTAAAATCCAATGAAAACATGTCTAATTTCTACATCTAAAAAAACAGTAAATCCTCACTCTTCTCCTGGTTAACTTACTGGACAGACATTTGTATATTCAGCAATGTAGGAACCGACTAGATCATTTTTTTTGGACATAGACATACACAAAAGTAAGGCATCTCTTGCCTGTTGCCCAATTGAACCCTCACGATGCACAAATGGTACTAACAATGAGAAAAGAAGAAACCTGAAATTGAAATTAAATTTTTAGTTTCAATAACAGGAAAAGATTAGAATGAATAATGTATTGCACTTACTTTGCAGGTTCATTCTTAGAGCCAGCATAAAAAAATAAATCTAAAAGCTGAATGTTATGCATTACTGAAACACATAATTGGTTCAGAAGAATCACAAGTCTCTTTTCAACTTCAACAGGATAAACTTCATTAGCACAAGACGAAAGGAGCCTTAGCAAAGGGCGTAGAAATGGTTCATGTGCCATAAACTGCTGACCAGCATTACTAACTAGCAATTCATATAATTTTAATTGCTCTAGCCGCACAGAATTGTTATACCTAAAAAAGATAATAGTGAAGATAATTTTACTGAGTACCAAATGACAATGTTTTATTCATTTAATCAAGAAAAACCATATCTTGCAGAGTAAATAAAACCACATTTAAAAAAAATACCTTCCAGTGTGAATACTCCAATCATAAAGTTTCTCCAATACATTTTCAGTAAGCAAATGCTCCAGACAAGGTGTAGCTGAAGGAGTTGATTCATTTTTGTCACTTTGTCTTAATTCTACAAGCAGAAGTGTCATCATTTGATCCAAATGATTAACAACAGCAAGCACATCATCTTGTATTGGATAACCTCCAGGTGGCTAAAATGCAAATATGAATAATTAGTTAATAAACTTTAAAAGGAGTGTCTTATTAATCAGGCAGTCCAGTAATAACTGCTATAATTCAATACCTTGGTTCGATCTATAATATCACTAGCTTGCTGCCAGTGCTTTTTAAAGCTTTCAATGCATGCAGTTGGATCACAGTTTTTTATAGGAGAATTTGCTTGATGTTTAACTGAAAAACTACTCCTGATTTGAGAACTCCTTAACCAGCTCATTATTGACAATTATTAGTTGAATAACTTCAAAGCCTGAAAAAAAGGTCAAGTTAACAAAGAACAAAATTTTAGGAAAACAATAATGACAGCAATTAGATTACTATTTTTCAATGCTTATTATTTCCAAGCTAAAACAAGTGCGAACATTTTTTAAAATGCAAGTAAAATTACTATTTGCGTAAAATGTACCATTACAAAGATTTAATCTCCCATTCATTGAAGTATACAGCCCATAGAAATTCTTTCATTTATTAGGCCATGTTGAAAACAATAATAGTATTTGAATTACGCATGAGATTTCTAAATCCAAAATTCCTTTTCGATTCAATGTCCAGTATTCACTTCTTTTCCTAAACAACTCTATTACGGTACTTAATTTCAACGTTTCTTTTTCAGATTTATAAACATAAGTAATTATAGGACATTTCCATCTCAACAGTATCAGATCAATGCCTCCTAGATAATCTATCACATAATAAAACACTCAAAATTATTTTATTTCACATCTTAACTTTTAGAAACGTTACTTGAATTTAGTTTTCAAATATATTAAATTTTATAATAAATTAATATCTGAGCGAAATAATTTTTAAAATGAAAGTTAAATCAAATGTACATTTCAAAACTGAAGTGGCATAGAGAAATAAATTCTAATGCCACGACAAGTGAGAGCATTCTTTCATTCTCTTCGTTCATCCATCTTGTAAGTTGTTTTGCTAATATGTTAAGTTTTAATTAATTTCATTTGAAATAGTTTAACTGCGTTATATGAATTTCAGTGGAATGCTTTTTTGAAATAGTGTGTGCTTGGAAACGCTTCATTACAGCACTGCCCAAAGATTTTTTAAAAATTTATTCCAATTAATTGCCACGTGCCTTTAACTTCACAGGTTTGAACGATGACGAACTCTAAAGGTTATCGTAGAGGAACAAGAGATTTGTTCTCAAGGAAATTTAAAAAACATGGAACCATACCTCTGGCAACTTATATGAAAGTATACAAAGTTGGGGATATTGTGGATATTAAGGTTAGTGCCAGAAGCAATTTGCAAACACAAAAAACAGCTTTTAAACGTTAAAAGTGCATTTAAGTATTCAAAATGCTAACCATTAATAAAAAAACCTTTCAATTCATCAAGAAATAACCCAATTAACTGTATTTTTTTACAGGGTAATGGATGTGTTCAGAAAGGAATGCCCCATAAAGTGTACCACGGGAAAACAGGACGAGTGTTCAATGTAACCCCCCATGGACTGGGAGTTATAGTGAACAAAAGAGTTCGAGAACGAATCATCGCTAAAAGGATCAATGTCAGGGTGGAACATGTTACCCACTCTAAATGCAGAGAGGATTTCCTTAAAAGAGTTCATGAGAATGAACGACTGAGGAAAGAAGCCAAGAAGAAGAAGATTAAAGTTCAGCTGAAAAGGCAACCTGCTCAGCCAAGGCCAGCACATTTTATCCGTGCTAAAGAAAAGCCTATTCTTTTGGCACCAATTCCATATGAATTTGTTGCCTAAAATTGATAATAAACTTACATTACAATAATTTGTTTGATATATTTTTTGTAACCTGATCAACCTGTATCAAACCTTTTAATTCAGTAATTCAGAAATTCAGTAAAACAATCATTAGACCACAGATCTTGGGTCATAATTTGTTAATTTTTTAAAAATGATAAGTTACTGAATTAGCATTCCTTGAGAAACCTATTATTAATCCTAAATAGGTATACTAACTAAAAAACCAACTATGTATATAAACTGCAATCAAAATAAGGTAATCAAAACATTCACTAACAGCTACACAATTAAAAAACTTATAATAAATAAAATTTAACAAAACAGTTCATACAATTATACAAAAGATGAACAATTAGCAGACTAGGAGTAAATTTTTGAAAAATGGTTTTGCAAAAACCCCAAATAAATGGAAATTAAAAGAGCTACCATAAAATTAAGCATGAAGCAAAGGAAAGTTTCAGCATAAGACTGAATAAAAAAGAGTGAATGAAACCGTGACTAATTTTGACCAGCAACTTTAATTTCATTTATTTTTTCCCTTAAATAAACTTTGTGATAAATTTTTGAAAAGTTAGCAAATTAACCAGGTTAAAAATTCTAAACATCAGTATGTCTAAATCATGTCTAACTCCAAATTCGGAAATTGAAGCACGTGACAAATTCTAACGGAATTTACCAGTCTTAGTTTGTCCCTTTATTTGTCTCAGTTAATAAAAAAACATTCAACATTTACTTAAAATTGAATAAATAAAAACCTAACTAGACTGGAAGCTCAACCAGATGTCCAAAGGCAGTACAGATTTTAGAATGCAATTATTTCTTAACTGATCTATTTTGAGTCCTGAATAAAGCAGCTAATTTTGCTCGTCTAGTAATTATTTTAATTATATAAATATCAGAAGAATTTTCTAAATCATTAGCCGTTATTTTTTACGATGTTAAGTTGTGCTTCCATATACTATTTGCATTTAAATGATTTCCATTATCAATTGATCAGATCTGTTAAGTAGGAATAACTTAAAAAAATTCTTCATCCACTCAATTATGCAATGCCTCAGCCCTAAACGAGTTCTTAAATTTTCAAATTCAAACGGTGAATTTCAAAATTGTTTAAAAAATTAAAAAGCACAAACAATAATATAGTAAAAGTTTAATATTATTGACCGTTGGACAGAATTGAGAAATATTTATTTCTTATAAGATGGGACTTCTTTCTCCTTGTCAATGCCAGAAACAAAAAGACGTTGTTATCTGCTCATGAGGGAGTTTTCAGATAAAAGCACCGAAAAAGGTGAGCGAACGGACCTCCGCGGAGAGTAAGCTCCCGTGACGCGTTCCCAAGGTTCAACCCTCGGAGTCTGTAATGGGGGTGATTCAAAAGCTCCAAAAGATTTCTCCAAAAATTTACCTAAAAAATTAATTCAGATTATTTCGTTGTTTTAATGAATACAACATTCACTTCAGTTTGTCCATTCATCTCTAGAATGTAATTCAGTACAGAGTTGAATGAAAAAAAGATTTTATGCTTCGAATCAGTCAGTGGTTAACACATGGAAACATAATGTACACTTACGGGGACTAGATTTCGGGGAGTCGAAATTAAGAATCTTTCTTTGGAACAATTCAGGGCTAATGTTATGTTGATCCCCAACGGCATTTTTCGGTTGCAATTGTAGAACGTGTCGCCATAGGAAAATGTTGGGATATTTTTCCGGCGTTAAAGGCACTCTCTCGATTGCTTCAAGGACGGCATAATCTGTTTTTGTTGGCAAAGAGCTGAAATAAGGAAAAACGTTATGAGTTTTAATTTAAAAAATCAGGGAAATAATGGTGATAAAAACTTTTAGTCACCCTGGATAGATGAAAGTATTTGGAATTTCCATGACGTCTTCCATTTCTTCTTCATTATCTGAATTGCCGGACGGTGGCGTGAAAAAGAGTTCATCACTATCTTCCGCGTTGTTTGATAATACTTTTGAAGTTTCTTCTGAAGGAATTTTAGGAGATATACTTTCTACAAATGTAGAAAAAATATTTAAGTCCTTAAAAAAAACTCTGTAATAACCATTTCAGTTTACCTTTTTCCTCTTCGAACTGAATTTTCCTGGCCGATACCTCGCATTCGTTATCACAGTCATTTCTAAACTGCTTTCTCTTTAAGTTGCTTCTGTTTCTCTTGCCCACGTTGCCACCCCAACTGCATGAACAAGGCATTGCTAAAGCCCAAAGTATTTGACAATCATTTTCTCCTCGCGCGGAAGGACTCAATTGGAAAGTAGAACATTCTTGAAAATCCCTTAATTGTATTATTAAATGTTTCACTAAACAATGAAGTTGTTTTGTTGTGACACCTGAAAGCACACATCTTTAAACTCTCTGCAGATTTATAAAAAAAAGAAATTAAAACGCAAGGAATTTTCTTTTTCGGACCTGTCCACTCATTATTACAATTTTTGTAACTGTAATAAAAATCTTCGTCGTCAGAGAGCGCTCCGTCGCACCAATCAATTTCATTTAAAACCGTTAAAATCGCCTGCTTTTCAGTTTTCGTTATGTCACGCAAACTTTGGACAGCAACAGCCGCGACTCTCGAATGCACCAATTGGAAATCCACTGACTGGAATCTGTGAAAAAAAATTTTCACTTTTACATTTGGAATTTTTAAGAAGCCATTGACCGACAGCAACTCAATTTGAATGAAATAATTTCATCAGACTTATGCCGGAGGTCAACATTCACAAACCTTTCCACAAATAACATGACTTAAATTACCTATTGTCTTCTTTATAACTCTTAATTAACGTAAGTAAATGTCTTATCTGCGTTTCTAGACAGTCTTTAAGCGATTCGGGATGATTTTCATTGACAAGACAATAAGAAATAACCGCACCTATTCGCTTCCCAAAAACCTGCAATCAGATGTCAAAATGTCATTAGCAGTTTAAGGATTTTAAGTAAACAGCAGTGTTTTATCAGACAGTCTTACCTCACAAGATCGTTCAACATATACTAAAGGATTCTTCATATCGTTTTTGGGTAATTCACTCGGTTTTTTCAGAACATCACATTGCGTAGAGTCTGAATTTGGGTGCGATCGATTATCTAAAATAAGATATAATTATGAAAAATATGGAAAAGTTGAAAAGTTCAAAGCAAAGCTAAAATCATACGACTTACGACGCGAATTGGGGCTCGGGGATTGCTTTTTATTAGAACCAAAATGTTCGAGATTATCGCAAAGATCAGAAATTGAGTAAAAACTCTTTTCGTTTGAATCCGCGCTAGAGTTAGCGACCTGCAACAAACGATTTCCCTAAAATACAGATTCAATTCAAAATAACAACATTTGCAGCATGCAAATTTACCTTTGCAATTCCCATTGATTCATAAGTTTCCTGAAAACGATTTTTTAAATAATTTTCCAGCAACTGAAGTCCTTGTTCTGAAGAAATGTCAACAAAATTATCTAAAAAAGACCAATATTCCTGCCAAGGCACTTTTAATTCAGATGCTAAATTTCTGAAAAAATTTTTTAATCTAAACTGTTACTTAAACTCTATTAATTGAAGTTTGACATCCATAGAATATTCTTTTAGTGAGGGCATTCTTAAAAAAGAACAATAAAACTCTTCCAAATACATTATAGGACAAAGAAAATTTTAATTGAGCACTGTAAAAGTACACAAGAAATGAGCAAAGTTAAATAAATACCTTCCAGTCTTTTCTAATCCCTTTTCAGCATCTCTTAATCTCAAGCAAAAACTATCTTTCACAGACTTTGAAGGAGTTTTCCATTTCTTTTTAAATAGTTCAGCTTTTTCTTTGCTCATGGGTCCAGCATAAGCTTGAATTTCCAGTCTAGGACTCAGTAAATCACTTTCCAATTTCTGTAAAACTCAAAAATATTAAATAGAGTCAAAAATAGATGAATTAGATTTTAATATCCTGATTTATTCACCAGTGGTTTGTTTAAAGAAAAAGCTTCTCCTACTCTGGGCTGTAAGGAATTGTCTTCAGATCTTAACACTGGTACAAAGTACTGGTCTTCCAACATAGCAGCAATGGTAGCTTTAATTTCATCACAAGGTCCACTAACACGACTACAAATTATCTGCATAACAAATACAACAATTATCTAATTTTCATATAATTGTAAAAAGTTATAAAAATCCACTTACATCTTTTGGCAATTCATTATATCTATTGAAAACATCACTTTTTTGGCACTGTGAATAAGATAAAAGCACTTCAACTACATCAACTGCTCCATGTTTGGCAGCAAGATGTAGGGGAGTTTCATTCAAACCCTTGTCGGGTGTGTTTAGATAGCGGTCTAATAAAATTTCACTCCTGGATATACATGACTCAACATCATTGTCATCATACAAATAACCAATAAAATCAAGACAAGTGATTGTGTCTAATATTAATCGAGCAATTTTGGCATTTTTAGCTTTGGCTGCTATATGCAATGCATTGAAACGAGATCCTTCCTGAAAAGTAATTTCGACATGAATTGTGTGAATTACGATCAAAAAATTCTGTATTGGAACTTACTTGTAAAATTGAAGGTGTATCCCCATTGCTCACAAGGTACTTTGGGTTCTCAAATATTTTCTCCATAACTGTTTCAAAATCACCCCTTTCAATGTCTTTTCTAAACTGAATCATTTCCTCGATTTTTGGTCTCTTAAAAGGCATTGCTTTTTCAGAATCAGTAATCTGAAAATCAAGGATGTCAATTATAAACAGGATCATTAATAACATCAATAAATCAGAGCAAATTCTTACTGCAGATGGTCCATCCTGTGATGAAACTTCAGAGCCATTTAAAGCAAATTCTTCTGCTTCTTTTTTAGTCTTGAATTGCTTAAATCGAGCCTTCTTGTTTGTTTTTAAAATATTTAATACTTCTTCTTTATCAGTATAAACATGAAGATCTGCAATAGAAATGAGAAAAAAATAATTGGTGAGGCATTTCTTTAATGGTTTGCATTTTTAAGGCTTTAATACTAGATACAAGAGGGTATTCATGAAGTAATTATGAGCACCAAGATAATTAAAGAAGTCATATAACAGCAATAAAAAAATTTTCTTTAATTAAAAATTCTCTCCACTTACCCTGCTTGTCAATAACCATTTCAGGTTGAGAATCAGGTGGAATATGTACGGCATAATATACTGTTTCGTTCACATCAGACATATTATTATTGACTTTATTGTTCCGTATGATTTGTATACAATTTGTGGCGCGTGCAAAGCATGCCACAGAAACCTCCTATGCTTAACATATGCTTCGTCGGCCTTGGCTCTCACGCATGAGCAGCGCAGTCTAGCGACTAAAGTCAGCACTCGCCGGAAAGATCATGTTCGCGAATGGAATACAACCGCTGACCATACTTAGCTTACGACCGAGGAAACTTCGAGATCATGCCTTGGTCTTCAGAGTAGAATATTCTTAACCTGTATAAAAGGTATCAATGATCAGAGCCATAAATGGCATTAAACTGTGTGAATTGGTGTGGTCTTTATGGATTGTAGTTTGTAAGTTAAAATTTTTTATTTATTTTCATGAAATAAAATCTTAGAAATTAGATTTTGGCAATTGAATTATTATTTCCTTTAAAAAGCCTTTTCAAACTTGCAAAAGTTGGTTTTTCTAAATTTGATTACTCCCAATGGAATTATTGTTAATACATAATTTTTTTATTTATGCCAGGAATATAATTTTGGGGTTTTTTAAACATCTTTCTGATCAAAAAAGCTGAGCTTTCTCATAATGTATTATGTTAGTCAATATAACACTGGAGGAGCTGTCAGTTTAAGATCTATGCTTAAAAAGATATTAGTAGAAAATGCTACAGTTTATTTTATTATTAAATATTAGCCTGAAAGTGTAGAATAGAATTCACACTAAGTGTGAAATATACACCATTGGTATATCATTAATTTTTAGGTTTTTAATAACCAACCATAAAGATAAAACCATGATATATTCAGCATGGCATAATATTGAGCTCTTAATTAAAAAAAGAATAAAAATCTCCAATTCAGGCATTATTATCAATGATCTTGAGTTTTAACTCTCTAAAAGATAAAACACTGATTAGTAAAATTTGTTACACTCTTGGAAAATTTTTAATCAGTGTAATGTGTAAATTATTAAGTTAAAGACATTGAATCTTACATTGGATTTCAATAAATTTAGGCATGTATTTCTGTTTTCTCCATTTTAAAAATGGTTTTTGAAACATTTAAACAACTGTCACTTTGTAATCAACTGTAATTAATGTCAGATTACTGCATATATAGATAAAAGTATAGTTTTCAGTGAATACCATGAATAATTTTCGAAAGTTATTTGCTAATTAATACATACAAATAACGGGTAATTATAAATAAAATTTACTTTATGAATATCATAACCCTTTTCTATTGTTTTTAATTTTAAGTTCTGATGCAATTAACAGTTTTGAAAGATTTTTAAATGTCACGTTCGTACATTCATTACGAGTCAATAATTTCTCAAAACTATATTACTTCTTACCAATGTAAGAAGTATTTACATAAGTTTCTATTCACTTCAAAAAAAAAATGCAATATTTACGTTTTAATACGTTCGCAATGGCAGTTTTTGCGTTAAAATTTCGACGTGACTATTTCACAAATTAATAAATTTGACAACACTGTTTAGCTTCGTGTTGCCAAATCATTTTTGGCGCCATAATCATAAAGAATCAACACGTTGGTAATTGGGCATGTAATATGAAATTTTGGAATGTAAAATTCATTTGTACAATTTGTTATAATGTAATTTCATTTAATGTGAAATTAAATTATTTAAAATAAAGATGATTAATTCAGTGAATAGCTGTATTTGATGGATCCTGTAATGTGGTTGATGCTTGTTTCCAATTTTATTTTAGGAAGTAATTTCATTTTTTTTGTACCCTAATTTCATATTAATTGTATCTGGGATGGGTTTTGTCAATCTGGGAGCTTGGGAAAAGGAATTCAGGTCTTCATTAAACATAAAAGTTAAACTTCAAAATTAAATTTGCTTCTGTAATACAAATGGTTATTCAAAATAAGCATCGATAATTTCTTTTTAAGGAAAGGGGAGAATATACGTATTGAAACTTTACAGTTAGTGACTGGGAAATTTAAATGATAAAAAATTCAACATATATAAATGAAAAAAGGGATTTTCGCGAAAACTCCTGAAACTGCCGCGGAAATCGTAGCAAGACGGCTTCGTGGGGAGTTCAACAAATGAGAACTGCTCCCATCTGGTGGCAGATTTTGAAAAAATTCTCTGACGTCACAATTGTTATTTCCCTAGTTGGATGAAAACGTTATTTCAGAAAAAAAATTTTAAATAGTTGATTTTTCGGTTTCAGCCTGAACAGACCAGGAAGTTGATTTGATTTTATTTTGTGGTATTTATTGTTTTTATTTCGGAGTAACTATTTATGAGCGTTTCTCCGGTTTTAGATGAATCTATTTTCGAAAAGTTGAATCCTGTGCCGAGAATAGAAAACTTGGAAAACTTTACGTTTTCAGAGATGAAAGGTCCTAGCAACGTTTCGGTAAGATTAGATCTTTTTCCCGAACATAAAACCAGCCCGAGTAAAACGGAATTCAACGCGGATGAGAAGATTAAAAACGACGATAATGAAATTTCAAAATGGAACGAAACAGAACAATTGAATAGTCAAGTAGTTTTTATAAATCCAGAATGGGATGAAATCGAGGAAGAAAAAGCCGGTATTTCTTCTTTCCTGAACAGCATCACGCCGAACATCTCTAGTGATAAAATAATACCTTCTCAAGTGACGGAATTCGTTGTAACCGACACGGAAAGCGTTTCTTCAGTGACTGTCAGTTTAGATGAGTTTGCCGAAGACTCCGAAGAAATCGTTGCGGTCATTTCCGATTCGGAAACTGAGGTTATCCACGCTGAATTTCTCACCCAAATGGACAACCGCACCGAGGGGATATCCCCCAAGAAACCGATGGAAGCATACCCGGAAGTACAAATGCCCAACTGGAAAGACAATTCTAAATTCCCCATAGACAGCGAACCGCCCCTGAATGTCTCCGCCCCCGAAAAGAGTAAACCCCCACAGAACCTCAAAAAACAAGGGGTGGAGTTCATCGACACGTCCAGACTGTTGAAAGCCAGTTGTTACGTAATGCAAAACGGTAAAATAACCAAACCCTTTTATATAGTAAAAAACCCCGTTCTGCGAGAGGAATCCGTGTACAAAACGATCAACAAAAGCGACGACATTTTGTCGAAAAAGTCTCTGAAAACGCTGAGCTCGTCATCCGGCCACGAAGAAGATAGCAATTTATTGGCTCTCGGGAGAAACACATTGAGAAAGAAAGAGAATTTTCGAGAGCCGCGATTGTCGGCAAAATTAGGAAGAAACCCGGAATTCATTAGAGTTATAGAAAATCCGGGAAGAGCGAAAAAAATTATCGTAAATAAAATAAACGAGAAAAATCCACAGGAATACAACCCGAAGAAACCTTCGATGGAAAGCGCGGGAGGTTTCGGGAAAACACTCTCGCCAAATTCCACGTCGAATTCCTGCGAAAGCGAAGATTTGATGTGGCTTTTGGACTTCAAATTGGACGACTTGTTCAGTGAAAGTTCATTACCGGCTCTTTCCCAGTTGGACGATAGCTTGGAGCAATATGCTGAATTCCCCGGTAAATTTGTAGATGTTGATGGTTCCGTTTCTAATTTTAGTGAATCAAATGCAGAGTGCAAATTAAGAGGTAAGTACGAAAACACTCATTTGCTGTTGGAATGCGGGCAGCAACACGGTAGGCCATTATTTCATATCGTCTGCTCATTGTAAGCGAACTTCCTTGTATGGAAATTCAATTGGTTGAAAGGAAACGGAGACGGGGGTTGGCGCCCCCTCCCTCGAGTTGAGTATAAAGTAAGTTAAGATGACCACCCGAAAAGGTTTGGATTGCTGAAGGTGGGATTGTCAGAAAGGGGTAACGATCGAAATATGAAAGGAAAACCCAATGTGAAAGACATCTTTCGTTCGTTGCAGTTGAAATTGGCTGTCAGACGGAAACAATGTCGTCGAGGCCTAATAAACCCCATGGAAACAAATTGGGAGTGGGAAAGCAGCACCACAAAATGGAGATGAAGTCAGAATCAGCATTGTCCAGCAGAACATTCAGCGATTTAAAATGCTCTGAGAATCGAAAACCCCCTTTCACTTACACCGAATTAATAGAATGTGCACTTCAGGAAAAAGGCCCTCTCACCGTTTCGGAAATTTACAATTGGATTTCGTAAGTGATTATGATAGGTTTCAGTGTCCATCCCACCCCCAGGAGGAATAAATTTGGGTAAAAGGACCGACACGATGAGGAAAGGAACATGGCATCAGACCGCATCGTGAGGGGGAAAGGAGTGATACGGGTTGGCACGGAGGGTGGCTTTCGGCGGTCTCGTGGCAGGAAGTGAGGTGCTCATTGTCCGGAGGTTTCCCAAATCCCTTTTCTCTTTCGCGGGTTTCATCCCCTTCGTGGAAAATATTTTTTTTTTGCAATTACTCCCCCGTAAATGATTTAATTTCAATTCCGCAAAGAGCCAATCATTTAGAATAAAATGATGAACTTGGGGATGTTTTCATGGGGATGAAATTGGGGATGAGTGGAGTCGAGGGGAAGAAAGGAAAGGTGCTCGCCCGTTCCTGACACCATTTATTGACTGAACTTCGACTTGTTAACAGTTTATCCCGCACCCCCTCCCTCTTTACGATAACGTCGGATTTTCTTTCAGAGAAACTTTCCCTTACTACAAATCCTGGGACGACAGGTGGAAGAATTCCGTCAGGCACAACCTCTCCATCAACCCCTATTTTAGAAAGGGGACGAAAGCCCGTCAAGGATCCGGCCATTTGTGGACGGTAAACAAATCGGAAGACAATTCCAAGATTAACAGCTGGAAGAGACAGAGATTTCACGAGTTCGAAGAATTCAGCAAAAGACTGAGGTATAGCGGAGAAATGGAGAAACAGGACGAGTCATCCGAAAGTATTTCCTCGAGCAAAATCATAGACGAAACCGAACTGGCGACCGCGAGTATAGAAGACAAAGAGAACAGGAGGTTGCATAGGGACGTATTGATGGCGGCGTGCGTCGATAACAATTTCATCTCAACGGTAATAAAACAACCGAATTATAATTAAGGGCGGATCATCTGAAAGGGGTTTTATTTTCAGAATGTGAGCTTAGAGCAATCTGCAGAGGAGATTCTGAGCGGAGTGAAAAAAAACGTTGAAGTCCAATACCTGGAACCCGTGAAATCTCCCTGTGAAAACGGCAAGATAATTTTATCTGTTGTTTATCTGTGTTATGGAGAAAGATTGCGAATGAAATATTATTATTTCAGATTTTTTGAATCCAATATCGAAGGAAATACTGATGGGAGAGTGCGGTCTTCTAAATCAGATAGAATTAAATCTAACGGCGGAAACGGGAGAGCATTTAAACATTGTCGACAGCATGACCGATTCCGAGCATATTTTCGGGATTCCTGACGAACTAAACTTCCACTACGATATCTCCAGTCATGCCCCCCAGCTTCTTCCCCTGGCGAAATGAGAGGAGACGTCGAGGCCCGAAATTTGAGCAGAAGAGCGAGATTTGGGTGTTGGCCGACGTTCGAAGACACTCAAATTGCAGATTCTCCCCCGCCACCGATTGAACGAAGGGGAACAATCATTGTGGAAGATAAATTTATAAGAATCCGAATCTAATTTTATAAAATCATTGAAATATGCGCCAATTTTTCAAAAAAAAAAAATTTTATCCCAATTTAATAAACAGTTATGAATTATTTTGAATATTATAATTTCTATTTTGCAATATGCGGTTTACATATATATATAATTGATCGAATGTGAATGTTTGAAAGTTTTGGTCGTTTTGTCGAAAACACTTTTCTGGTTATGCCATTTTTCTGTTCTTTAATTTTATATTATTTTAAATAATTATCTTCGTTGCCAATTGTTTAATTAAACAAGTATAATTCATTCTTGTCAGTTAAGAATTACAATTTTGCTTTTTGAGGTCCAAAACAAATTTTAAAACGGGTTTAAACCGGAATTCGCAGCCATTGTAGTTTTCAGGAAGTAATGGGGACGCTAAAACTACAAATTTGAAAACCGTTAATTTTTTACGCATTACAAAAATGTGTAATTTATTATACATTCAAATTAACTTCCAACTTTTTCGATAGACATTTTTGTTTCTGTACCAAAGGAGATTACAGATTGATGGCGCTGGAGAATTTGAGAGAAAAAATTAGGCCGAATATTTGTTTAAAATTACAATTATGACTAATAATGCCTGTCTCGCCCTTTTTTATGACGCTGAACTAATTTTCTAAGAAAACTTTAATCTTTTGCCTCGAACAGTAAAAAGAATTTTTATTTATAACATTTCTAAAAAGAATTTCCTCGCGAATTTTCACTGTTACTTTTCAGTTTTATAGTTGCTTCTAAATTTCGTTTTTTTTAATTAAAAAGAATGAAAAATGGTGGACATAGAAACCTTTGAAAAGTTAAGTTGTTAAAAGTATGAATGACAATTAAAGAATCGACGACAACGCGAATGAGAAAATGAAACTACAATGATTTTGTAGAGTAACTGTTTGTTTAAGAACTGATGAAGACATAATTTGTTTTGCAAAAACAATTTTACAGGAAAATGCAGCCATTAGTCATTGATTTAGTTCCGAATAAAAGTATTTAATAGATTAATTGTTGTAGATTTTGTAGGTATCGCTCTGATACTTTTTGATTGTTTGATTGAATGTCTTGTGAAAGGTTTTGTAAGCAATGAAAGTATTTAAATGAAATAAACTGATAAATATTTTAATAAACGTACGGATATTTTTTACAAATATTATGTAATTTCTCATGAACGGTTATCGAATAATTATAAGAATGGCCGCAGACAAACTGTATAATAAAAATATCAGAAACAATTTTATACTGTTCCCTCAATTCTTTTTTTCTTCTTAACTCGGCAACTTATGGATTACAAATTTTATAAAAGATTTTTAAATTAAACATTTGTATTAATACGTAATAAAAATTATCGAATTTAAAAGCAAATCAAGTCTCAAAATTTTTTTAATTTGATTTTAATATTCCAATTTAATTTATAATTATGTTTGTGTTTTTTTTAATGAGTTAAACGTTCACTTTTTCCAAACCGGGAAGCGACGGGGATTCGATCCCACAATGATTACAAACAGTGCAGACAAAATTTTACTATAATATATTTATAAAACATTACCGGATTGAATTGGCAATTTTACCTTCGAGACAAAACCACCAAAGTTTCAGTTATGATACAGACTTCGCAGAGCTTTTTTAAGGTTCGCTCACCATTTTTTATTTATAAAAATTGTTTCATTACGGCTACTGCATCGAGTGTTATCTAAACAAAATAATCAGCGAGTTGCTGCATTTTATCTTTTGGAGGTTTCGGTCTCCCTTTGCCTTTGCCCTTACTTCGCCCCCGCGAAGGGCGGTTTGCCTGAGGGCGAATGGTAATGGCTCTGTGCTTCTCCACGAGTGGAGTGAACGCGGGCGAGCAGAACACGCAGCCTGTCATTTCCGTCGCTTCATCGGGCAGTTTACTCCTTTCCTGAAAATCATCACATCGTGGATTAGAAATTTATCTATTAAAAAAAATCGCGCCTGATATCCCACCTGTTTGTAACAAACGTTAATTAGCTGACTTCCGCAGCTGCAGACTTCTTCTTCGACAAAAATTTTAGAAGCTTCCTCGAAGAGATGAATGATGACGTCGCATTTGTTGCAGCCTAATTTCCACTTCGGACAAGAATTCGGGTCCAAAACTAAGACTCCTCCGTCGCACTCGACGCAACTGCAGAGTCCGGTCAAATTCAAACTGTTCGGGCACGAAGGATGAGTGCATTGGTTGCATCCCATTCCTTTCTTCATGTCCCTGAAATTAACCACAATGCATTAGAAAACACTTCAAAAGTGCTCTTAATCAAATGCAAAACTTCAATAATTACTTAAACGGTGGATGATTGTAGCAATACGGACAAAACGGATAGCTTTTCCCCTTATTTCCAGCGGTCCAATAGAGAAGTTCAAAATCGTCCAAAGGACACTTAAGTTCTTTGTATAATCGGATATTTCCGTTCTGAGGTAAATTATAAGTTTCATCGCAATGAGAGCAGTGCAAACGAGACGGTTTCGTCTGTATCAGTTTCATATACCTCCGACATTTTCCACACCTAAAAAAAAAGAACAATAATTAATAATCAAAATGGTATTATTATAAACGAGTCTGAACTTGCCTGGAGTGAGCTTTCCCGGATTTGGCGAGAGGTGAAAAAGAAACCTCGAACAGCTGATCCATTCCTTCAATATTTTTAACGAAATACAAAAATTTCTGCTTGAAAATTTCCAAAGAATGCGACAAAACTGCGTTGAAGTGAGCCTGACCTTGAGCGATCAGATTTAACTGTTCCTCCACGGCAGATCGCATCGTCGGAAGAACCAACTCCGGATCTATCTGCAAAATGCAAACATTCAGCATTATTCAGCTAAAACCAGAATCTCAGTGCTGAGTGAAATACTTTTTGATATCCGTGAACGAGAACGATTCCGAGGGGAGTGGGTACCAATCTTCGACCCGACTCAACAGTCACGTAATTCCTTTGACAAATATTGTGGATGTGAACGGGAATGGATGCGTCTGTTCCTATGCCGTGTTTTTCCATTAATGTAATCAGTTCGGCTTCGGTGAGGTAACCAGGCGGTGTGGTCTGGCATTCCACAAGTTTAACCTAAAACCGAATGAACAATATAAATTTGACAATGAACGCATTACAAAATGTAAAACAAAACACTCACGTCGTGTATGCTAACGACTTCATCGACCGTAAAATTAGGAATAGTTTCTGTTTTGCTTAATGCCTGCCAGGTCATCGCGGCTGTGTAACCCAATTCCAGTGGGGTTTTTCCAGTGCAGTGGAAAGTTTCTGTTCCTACTTTGAATGTGACCACCGTGGACATGTACTTACAATCCGTAGACACCTGAAAGGGAGAGAAATTAATGCATCCTTTTACAGTAAAATGAATATCATTCTGGTGGAATCCTACCGTGGCAAGAAAATGTCTGACGATGTAATCATACAGTCTCCATGCATCTCCTTCTAATTCATTCCTCGAAGCTGCTTTCATGGGAGTAATGGGAGGGTGATCGCCGACGTCGCGGCCTTTTCTCGGTTTGTTAATCCCTTCGGAGATTATATCTCTCGCGATTGAGCCCCACTCTGAATTATTCTGCTGCTGCCTCAAAACTCCTCTGAAAGCAGGCAAAATTTTCTTCTTGACTGTACTCTTAATAACCAATTATGAAATTATTATAGACTTACAAGAGGTCGAAATTTTCCGGGTACTGAGTGGTTTCAGTCCTTGGGTAACTGATATATCCCTGAGTATACAGACGTTCTGCTATTTGCATTGCTTGATGAGGACCCATTCCAAGCCCTGAAATCAAATGACGGTGAGCATACTTCTATATTAACCCATTGAGTACCAGCTACGAGATATCTCGCAGTGGGATTTTTGATACAGGATACAGAATTTATACAGAAATTTTATTGTATTCAGTGACGCCAGTTACGAGTTATCTGGTAGTGTCTTCTTTTAAATAAAAATTGAAGTAAATTCCATTACAATGAGTTATTAATACTGTATTAATATTATTATTACATACAATATTAACCCTTTGTGGTTGTATAAAATTTGTGTATGGGTATCTATTGGTTGGAATTAATTCCTTTTCGAAAGAGCAGGGATACATATACATAATATTCACTAATATTTAGTCATATTTTAACAAGAGACAATCTCTAATACACTGATAAATACAATTTAGAAAATATTCTTTGGAATTCTATAATGTACACAACTTCTGCATAGATTAAATTTTGTTATCTCCAATCGATGGAGCATCGTATTAGTTGACGAAAAGGTTTATTAGGCATTGAGGAATGCATACAGTATAAGACTCTCGTATAGTTCCTTGCTGTGGTGGCTGAGAGTACACATACGACCGCTAAGGGTTAATTACTGTATGAGTAACTTAATATAATTATATGTATTCTTCAAAATAAAACCTCTGCAACCAGGGTAACACATTCTAAATATGTCTGGCAGTTAATTGGTTAAATATTTGTAAGTTTAAAAAAATAAGATCAACCTGAGCTGGCAACTCTCATCAGTTCCACTGTGTTCAGAGCAAGAGGTCTGGGTTTTGATTTTTCTTTTGAGACCACAGACACTACTTTGGTTTCCTTAAATTCTTTCACCTGAGCTAAAAACATTACTGCGACTTCTTTCTCAAAACATCGAACTCTTTCCCACTCCAAAGTTGCTTCTCTGGAGTCTTCAGTTTTGATAGTCATCTAAAAAAAAATAAAATTAGTAAGTTATTATGATCAAATGGTGAATAACCTGAAATCATTTTTAAGGATTTTGAATGAAAACTTATTGAAAGATGAACAAGTTTTAAAAAACAGCACATTTCACCTGTAACACCCAATAGGGTTCTGGCTTGAATGTTTGAATCTCATCATGTCTCTGAACACAAAATCCTAAAGTGGGAGTCTGACAAGGTCCATAAGAGATAAGAGCAGCATCTAAATCACCATATTTCCCATGGAAAAACTTTGTCTGAAATCTTGTAAAAGCACATCCTATTCTCAGATCTAATTCCTGTCTGGCATCCACACTTCTTGCTTCATTTTCATTGGGAACAGTTAAGTTAGCAAAGGCTGCCTTGATATCTTTTTCTGTTATTGCTGAAAATCTTGCTCTGTAAACAACCTGAAAGCATAGGTTAATTATATGTAAAATTTCAAATAAAATCCCAAACTTGACGAGATTAATAATAATTAATAATAATCCACTTTCTGAAAATGGTGCTCTGCAGGTAATTAAACAATAAACTTTTCTAAAACACAGCTTAAACTTGGGAGTAATTAACATTGAACTGACAAAAATAATCCTTACATCTCCTCTCCTAATGTCAGCCTTGAGGGAATGATGAACTGCACTTATTACTTCAAAGCAAATGTTTTCACCCTCTTTATCACAATCCAGCCAGAGAATCAGATAATCACACCCCCTTGCTTCCTGGCTCAAAAAGTATGGCATCCTCAGTTTAGGGGTGGCTTCCTTCTTCTCAGTTGGACAACTCAAAAGTTCCACAGGATCAACTTTATCCCAACTGTTATATTTTCCTGAGAATTCTAATGTCATTATGTGACCACAGACTGATGTCATGCGGAATGTCACAGTATCAGATCGAAAAATGCCCACCCATTCATGAACTAAACATGATCCATTCAGTCCTGAAAAAAAAAAACAGTTAAAAAATTCCATATTTACGATCCCTAACATCCATTTGAAATGGTGTACATCAATAACGTTCATGCTGCTTTAAGGGTTATGTTAATAAGTTAAATAAAGTAATTAAATATATTTATGGCACGTGCATTAGGATAAAATAATAGTACGCATTTATTCGAATTGCATTTATAAAATTAATATAAAACCATTATTAAGGTAAAAGTAAATATTTTAAAACTCTAAGAGTTGAACCTGAAACCGGTATCCAATACCTTTTCTAGTGGAACACTTCCCATTACTTAATATATTGGCTAAGGAAGTGGCTAAAGAAGGCTTTTCAGCCACCATCAAAGCGGTTTTCATTGTGTAAAAATATTATTTTTGTTCTTTCCAAAATACTTCAATATACGAAAAATAATCACCGCCATCCGAGTATGTGGCAGAAGAATTCCTATCGATTTTTCTGTTGGCACGATTGAGTGAGAAGCGCCAAAATTTCAAATTCAAATTTTTCCATCATTATTCTTATATTTTTAGTTGTTTTTAATTATTTTACTGTCTTTTGATTTCGTCAATACAAAGCATCTATAAAATACACCCTAACTGTCGTATTAATTATTCTTATTAATATTTTCAAATACTTTTTTTTAATACATCAATTAAATAAGAATTCGCAAAAATATGTACTTGCGTAGGTATCACGAGAAAAAATAGTAAAAAATACGTAAAAACGATTGATTTAAAACCTAACTAGTCATTATAAAATATTGATATCAGCCACCAGTTGATCTGGTAATAAATCTTTCAGCAGTCCGCCTTTCAAATGTCAAATGAGGATTTTCACAAAGTGAATAAGTTACTTTTCAAAAAGACGTTATTTTTTCTTGGCCAAGAATGGCGCACACATCTGGAAAATTTCTATGAAACTGTTTAGATTAATTTACGTAAAAAACTAAACGCAAACAGACGGATGAGAATTTTCAGTTACTTTTTTCCGTTCCCTTATAATCAGATATGGAACCGAAGCAAAAACTTTATGGAGCAAAGCCATTGCTTGAGTTTAAGTGCAGCAGGTATAAGAATCAAGGACGCACCAAGGCGCAGGTCATTCTTCATTAGTGTTTGCTGTGAGATTGTCTTCAATCGATTAATAAAAAATGCCAGACCCATGTTGTGGATCAGGACAAGGTACTTGTTTGTATTTTACATTTTAATTAATAACCGAAAACTTGCTAAAAGGTTCTGATTATTGTTTTTATAAATATTGAAACCGAAAGGAAAGGAGCTTCATTCCTTTTTTAGATTCATTAAGTCTGATTATTAAACGTAGCCATACTTTTATTTTTCTCCCAAATTTTGATGAAATTATGCATTTAAATTTCTGAATTACTGTTTGTTATTCGGATTGAATATAATAATGGTTTAGGCTAATTTAAATCTCGATGAAGATAATTAATTCTTAGAAATTTCAAGTAAGGTTTGAAACTGAAACAGACTGAATTAGTTTTTTTTTGATAAAGATCGATTTAAATATTTATTAAAACAATACTGGTTTAATCATTCTGTTGACGATTTGTTACAGTTTGTCAAGGGGATAAGTGCAAATGTGGCGACAAATGCAATTGCTCTTCTTCTTGCGCTTGTGCGACAAAGGGCGGATCAAAATGATTGCTTTTAAATGTTCACATTCCTTAGCAGACTTCTGGTAGTGCATCAATGATTATGAGAGTCTGAATTTTATTAATAAAAAAAATTAAGTAAAATTTTTGCCGTTTTATTACCTTTATAAATGTTGTGTTTCCTCACCTTTATGTTAATGTCCTCCTGAAGATCAAATATATTTTCCTAATGGTTCTGTCTCTTCTCATTTCCAAGATTTTCCTGAATATCTTTTCTTAGATGCCCCAAAATCAATTTCCCTGGAAATTCCAGCTTTCCATCCTAAAGGTTTCTTTTCCATTTCAAACAGAAACACTAAATATCTATAAAAGGTAAATATTTCCTTTTGAAATTTTTTTCTTTTGAATGCCATTGAATGTTTTGACAGATTTGATGGCACCAACAACATTATAATGATAATTCCATAAACATTTCCGATAAATTCAGTCAATTCAAATTGTGAAAATCCAAAACATTTTGTATGTTTAGACAACTATGAAATATTCTTCGACGTGATTAACATCCCTTTCTTTCCAGTGATTAGTTATAACTACAATAATTATTGCAAACTGAATCGAAATGCTTCACTTATCATTCTTTTGCCTTTGTCGAAAAAATTCAGCGGTTTATTTTAACCCTTTAGCACCAACTCTTTCGAATCGTGGAACTATGAAGCCAAAAAATAAGTGATTTTATTTTTACTTTAGCTGAAAATACCGTTTCAGATTCAAATTTTGTTCATTAAACCATAATTGGCAAATAATTGAAGTCGATGACTTATTGGGACATATTGCGTTGATTTATTTTTTGTTTTTAGAGAAAAATTGGAATTATTTAGTTTATCTTTTTTTTTTTGAATCATAGTGTACACAGTTTTTCGGTCTTATCTCATTTATCACTTTTTACGTTAATTTTTTGATAATCACTTCATTTCGTAAGTTTGCCCGAGCGGATCCATCCATTTTTTTTTTGATCAGGTGAAAAATTTGTTTTTTTTTTCAATGTTTTCAGGGTGCGCTTGTTGACGGGGTGAGTATTAGTTAGCAAAATAAACCTTAATTAATGAACCGGATTTATTAATGGAAGTATTAATGAGTTGAAAATTAGCGGTGATTAACAAAATGTGACCTAATTCAGTTTCCTATTTGTTTTTTATGTATCGCTAATCGTAATGAAATTGATTATAACTTTTCTTTTAGAATTAATTAGACGAAATCAATTAAAGAAAAAGTTTAGGAGAGGAAAACAATAATGCAAATATTTAAAAAAAAGGCGGAGTAACAATTCGTGAAAGATGAAAAATCTGAGACTGACCAAAAATTTTAATTAACTCTTTTTATATCGTTATAACATTTCCGTAAAGTTCTTATTTAAGATTTTTCAAAAATTGAGGGCAGTTTTGGTCTTCTTTTGGTGTGGAATTGCCTCAAATGAAATTATCAGGGCCGGGAACTCTCAATAACTCTAATCTTTATAGGAGTGTCTTTTACATCACTCCGAAATGAATGAGTCAGACATTATGTTTGTGTTCATAGTCGATTGTCGGTGATTTCAGGTACGAAGGAATTACATCGCTCAATCAGAAGATGAAGTCATTCCTAAGCGCCCTTTTCCTTTTCCTCTTTTTCGCAAACGTTTTCTGCGATGAGGAAAACCAAGAGAAACACCTCGTGGAAAGCATAGACACAATATCGAGTGCTTTTCAAAATGAATCAGACGAAGCTGAGCCTCCAGAAATTCTGAAACCTTCACTTTACTCCATCCCGGATTCTCCTGTGGATTTCTATAAGGAGAGAGACAGGGAAGAGTTGCTCGAACAGGAAGATTTACTCTTCCCCATTAATCTGAATATGTCTCCTGATCGGGAGCTAAAAATGACCAATGGAAGAACATACGACTATGAAGGCTACGGTGAGAGTTTTATTAATTACAAAACGCCCTAATAAGAGCCACTGAGGCTCATTTTCATTATCTCTGCTTCTGCAAATCCGTTTTTCTTCTTCGGTCTCATTTCATCACATAACATCCCAATTTCATCTTTATCCGACACTGAAATTGGTAATCTAAAAATCAATATCGAAATGAAAATCATTCTTATCGACTTAGAACGCAATGATAGCATCTACGTGTCATTAATTAGTCACTGAAATTCTGCAGCTGAACTCTGCGATAAGGGAATTTTATCTCAGCTTTACTTTCACCGAATTTCTTCCGAAAGAAAAATCCATTCGGTTGAATTTTGAAAACCCGCGCAGATTATGGGAAAGAATTTTCCGTTAAAAATAAAAACCGCCATTGGCTATGAATTCGACGCAAATACAGTTCATTGAGCTGTGTTTTATTGTACCTTGACCTCGGACGAATATTTTCTCCAGACATTTTGAAGGATATCTTTCCATTCGATCAATTTTTAGACTTCCACATGAAAGGCCTCCTTTTTTAGTCTGTTCGGATAAGGAGGGAATTACCTGAGTGTTATGTCGGGTTTATTTCCGATAACTATTGCATTGTTCTCACGAAAAAACACTCAAGTTTTCGTTTTATTTAATTCATTATGCCTCTTTGATACGTTGCACGACTATTGTAGCATCCATCATGGAAGAAAGTTCTTCTAATTGTTGAAAAAACACCGTTTTTGAGTATTGAAAGGCGATTTCTCATCTCACAGTTTGAGCTTTTATTTGTTTTAGACTCTCTCAAGTCGAGATATGAGCCGAGAGAACCGCCATCTCACAACCAACAGAATAAATACGTTATCACGGAAGCGAGACTGAAAGAGTTAAGAAGGCACTTTATGTATTGGTTTTTCGACAAAGGCGGTACCAACAACGAAGGCGATTGGCAGAGAGACATTCACTGGTCGACGCCACAAATCCACAAAAACTTCAATTTTCAGCTCCCATTTTTCGGATTCCGATTTAATTACACGAGGGTTCGCAGAAAAACAATTATATTTTCCTCGCAGATAAAAATAATACTTTTGTTATCAGTTGTTTTCCCTTTTCAGTTGTCTTTAAACGGATACTTGGAATTCAGTGATCCGCCTGAACAGTACACTTATCCATTGACGTTTCCGAATAAAGATTGGCCTAAAAAGAGAGATCCCTCATTTATTGGAATTTTCTTCAGCAAATGTCGAATCGGGAAAGTCAGACCGGATGACGTTGATCAGCGACAACCTGGAGTTTATTTTAGGTAATTTTTTACATTGAGTCCTTTAAGTACTCCAGTAAATCCCCCTCAGGAGTAATATTGTTCCCCGCTGTTCCCTCACAACCCTTTTCTGCCTCACCACTTATTTTTATTATACCTTTAAAACAGCTTAAGTGGAACGACAGATTTAACCCTTTGCACTCAGCCAAATTCGGCAAACACTACACAAATGCTTGAAAAACATTTATAAGCAAACAAATGTAGATGAAATATTACATGAAAATACAGGAAACAGAAGGAAAAGAAGAGAAGAGCTCCAAAGAAACAAAAATAGTAGTAATGTAATAATAAGAGCAGCTGAATATAAAGGAGGTGAATACAAAGAGCATAAAAGAGAAAATAAAGAAAAGAGAAGAAAAAGATAATAAGAAGAATGGGAAGAAACAAAAATGGAGAAGAATACATAAAAAGAACAGAGAAAAGAAACATAATTTTAAATTTTGATTTTTGTAATTTGATAAATCTGTATATAAGTCAAATATGTATATTATTATTGCATATTGTATATAAAAAGATCCACTTACAAAAGACCACAGAGTCGTAGCAGCGCAAAGGGTTAATATGAACATTGTTTTTTCAGACTCGAGAAAGATCTCCAAACAAGAACAGACGTTTTTGGGGTTGAAGTGAGGGAAAGATTAATGTGGGACATCCGAGAGGGAGTAATCGGCTCTGACTCATTCGTCCCCAAACACGCCGCCATTATCACCTGGAAAAACATTTCATTCGCTGGAGGAATCGACAATGCGTTATATAAGGTGAGGGTAACGTATTCGATGGTTGATGTTGACGAGGACTGATTCAATGTTTTCTATTCCAGACAAACACTTACCAAATGGTGTTGGCCACAGATGAAGTTTTTACCTACGCCATTTTTAATTATTTGGATTTAACGTGGACGACTAACACTGAAGCTGGAGGAGATACAACGAACGGAGAAGGAGGAGTTCCGGCTTTTGTAAGTGTTCATCTCGTATTTACTGAGAGTTAAGGGATTTCAATAATTTGAATTATCGTAGGTTGGTTTCAACGCCGGAAACGGAACTCAATCTTTCGAATACAAACCTTATTCTCAAGACTCCGTCATCAGAGATTTAACGGGCAGAGGTTGGGCGAACGGGTTTCCGGGCAGACACATTTTCAGAATAGATGAGAAAATCCTGCTGGGGACCTGCAACAAGGACATTGCGGGGGCGAATTTGCCTTTGTTTTTCGCCCCCGAAAGCGGGAACATGTTGGGAGGGACTGTCGTCAACATCACGGGTCCTTGCTTTCTTCCCAACATGAGAGTGAAATGCCGGTTCGATACCGAAGAAGTCATAGGAACCATAATTGATAAGAACAGAGCCGTTTGCGTGCAGCCTTTCCTTATGGCCGAAGGCTACGTCCGATTTGAAATTTCTGTCGGAGATAACCTTTATAACTGGAAGGGAAAATTCTTCGTAGGTAAGACCGGAGAATCACATGTTCTAAAAACAAAAAACCAACCTGTTACATCCACACTGTTTCTACATTAAACAAAACAACCGTTACATCCATGAGCAAAAAGGCGCGAACTCACTCAGTGTTGCCAACTTAAGAAAGTTGCTCCACTCAACCGATTTGACATTTTGCAGAAACGCCTGCGACTGCTGCCGAGAAAATCCACTTTCAGAGCGACAGGATTCACGAGAAGGATCCACATGAACTCGTAATAACCTGGGACAACTACAATTTAACAGCGAATGCTGCAGCCTCTTTGACTATTTCCCTTTACGGGTACAAAGAAACGACCATCAGACCACAGCTTCTCTACATTGATGTTTTGGAGGTTAGAGCCGCTTTGCTTCGAGTTCAGATTTTAATTTTGTCTGCTTTCTCATTGATTTTTTCTTCACCAGACTAACGTTGAAAATAGCGGGAGATACACAATCGTTCCCACGCGGTACCACGAGAGGAGGAACAGGCCAGAACTTTTGGAACTAGAGTTTGGTTTCTTACATATAAATCTAACGAATCCTGAAGATGATAAGTTTAGCCCGTAAGTTCTTTCTCTAAGAGAAACAGTGTTTGGTCTTTTTATTTCCCGCTCTATTCTATTATCATAATTTTTAGAGTTCTATGGAGTAGGCCTATTCCTTTGGCGTGGTATTTTGGACCGCAGTGGAGGAGGAAATATGGCGAAAAATGGCCGGAAGTTCTGTGCAACAGGTGGACAATGTACGACCGTTACCTGAAAAACTTTGCAGCTGATATTCCCATCTGTCCCTGCAACTTGCAGCATGCTCTTTTGGACAAGGGCAGGTTTCTCCCTGATTTTGGATGTGACAAAGACACCAACGCTGAATGCTTTTATAATAAAAACGCCGTGCATTGCGTCCGAAGTGGAGCTCCCAGGTAATTTCGATCTTTCCCAACTGTCCGTGAGCTCTTTCGGAAATCCGTTTCGTCTCTTTCAGTTTGGAAGGCTCCGAACAGCAGTGCTGTTACGATAAAACGGGTTACCTCATGCTTACCTACGATCAGCAATGGGGATCCAAACCCAAACGGTCCCACAATTTGGGTTTCATCCCCTGGAATGAAGCCAACAAGGTGCCGACGCTCTCCCAGTGGTTCCACGACATGATACCCTTCTACTCCTGCTGTCTTTGGCAGGACGAACAAGCCATTGGCTGCGAAACATTTAGGTTTGAAAGAAGGCCTTCTCAAGACTGTGTTGGTTATCAGTCTCCTTATGTGGGTGAGAATGCGCACATTTCTTTTGAAAGAAATCAGTTACCGGTGTATTCCGTTTTAATCTTCAGCAATTTCCTCTTTACAGGAGCGGTGTTCGGAGATCCACACATAATAACATTTGATGGGAACGAGTACACTTTCAACGGGAAAGGGGAATTCGTATTAGTGCAGGCGAACTCGGGAAGAAACAAACTGAACGTTCAGGGGCGGTTTGAGCAAGTGCCCGATAATATTTACGGAGAGGTCAGAGCTACAGTGCTGACCGCTGTGGCAGGTATGTGCCCGTTGTAACAAACGGTTTGATCAAATACCAAAAAAGAAATATTATTCCCACAGCTCAAGACAATTCCTCCGCGGTGATAGAGGTAAGGCTCCGTCCGAAAGAAGCACAATGGCGGTACCGATTGGATGTTTTGGCCGATGGGAAAAGAGTGTACTTCGACAGGCCTTCTCTCAAAGTTCAGCACTTCCCGGGTAAGCGAATCCCTCTGTGACCTTCCGAGTTCTTCTTCTGAATACGAACTGTTTTACAGGAGTGACCGTATACACCCCCACATACATCCTCAATCAGTCTGAAGTGATCATTATGTTCCCTTCCGGTGCGGGGGTGGAAGTCATTGAAAATAAGGGTTATTTGTCAACGAGAGTATATCTTCCGTGGTCGTTTGCCGTGAGTGTTCTTCTTTACTTTTGTTTTTAATTATCTGTAGAGAAATTTACAAGAATTTTCTTTACAGAATAAAACGAAGGGACTTTTAGGGAATTTTAATTTCGACTACAGCGATGACTTTGTCCTTCCGGATGGGACCATTCCATCAGTCAACTTCGCCACTAATGATTTCAGAAGCATTCACGAGAATTTTGGAATGAAATGTTAGCGTTTTATTATAGAGATCTTTTTAACGTTCGAACATAAAATTATACATTTTGTATTTAATCACAGGGATGCTGGAGGAACGAGAAGAAAGCGAAAAAGGGGGAGCGTTGTTTACAAGAGAAAATGGCCGAATGAACAGTTTTTATACGAACAGGACATTTCAACCTGAATTCAGGCGCGATATATCACACATAATTCCTGAAAATAGGTGAGTTTGTGTGGTTTTGTTTGTTTTTATGACTGCGATACGCAAATAATGTCACGGTTGTAAATCTTTTTCAGATCTTACGACATAGAAAAAGCGAGAGAACTTTGTGGAGATTCATATCAATGCCAATATGATTACGCTTTGACACTCAATCGGGATTTTGTTCATTTTACACTAAATTACTACGACAGTTTCATCAACATTCAGAAAACGAATCAGAGAAAAGGTGGATTTTCCTTAACCACTTTCTATTCCCCATCAATTTTTCTACTTTTTTTGTTTTTTTTTTTCAGTTGTGTCTTGTGGGATTTTGGAAACCCCGAGGTTCGGAAGAAAAAGCAATTTTTTCTTCACTCCGGGAACCAAAGTGACATTCGAGTGCAATCAGGACTTCACTTTAGTCGGGGATCAGAAGAGAACCTGCATGCCAGATGGCCAATGGGACGTTCCCGTCTACGGCTACACGGAATGCTTACGTAAGACTTTGTTCACCCAAAGGGTTAATTATTTTCCGTTCAGATTCGCTTTGTGTTACTTTCGTTAGCGTAATGCCGTCACTGTGAACTCATTGTGTGTCCGCAGGTCAAGTGGAGTACCAGCAGAAACAAGGCTGGGTGGCAGTCGGGATAATCGGGGGCACTCTCCTCCCCATACTCGTTTGCCTCTTTATATTCTTGCTTGCTTACTTTAAGAAGGACAAGAACAGGCCTTACGACTCGAGAAGTTGGCACAACCGCTCCACAAAGTCTTTGCACTCGAGTTTTACTAATTCAGAGAAAGCCGGCGATTACGAAGACTTGCTCGATGCGAGTCCCAAGAGGCGGCTTTACGATAAGACCTACAGAACCCACGAACCTCTGAAAGGAAAACCTTTGGTAGATTTTTCTGACAGGAACGAGGATTTGGGCGACGTGTCCAAAAGAGATTTAGAGAGATTTAAAGACGCTGCTTTTAATGGAAGTGGATCGCGGTCGGGAAGCTCAACGGAAAGAACAGCCGAAGTGAGAAGCTCACCCGAAAGCCCTTTGGAGAGCCCGAAAACGGGATACAGATCAGACGATGATATCGCGAGCCCTTCCAAAAATTTCCCCCGGGGGTACAATAGATTGTCCGGTGACAGCGGCGAGGTCACGAGCTCAGAGAGCCCGGAACAGAGGAACAGATTCGGGAGCAAAAGCCCACAGAATCCCAACGAACTCCAGGCTTTGGTCAAAAGAGGCTCGAGTTCTTCGAAAAGCTCAGGCGACTCTTATAAATCCGCTTCTGGCCAAGAAGTCCTTAGTCCAGACAATAGCAAAATTCGATCTGATTCCAGCACTGATTCTAATCCAAAGGCGGAAACTTCGCCGAGTAGAAACAGAAAAACTAAAGGCAGACCCAAATCCACTTCCAGCGTTGTTCAAACGGCCATTTGAAGTCAAACTATTCGAGACAATAATTAGTTAAAAAAAATAATTAGGAGTGACCAATAAAGTGGCAGTCCTTCAAATTTTTAGATACACTTATTTTCAAATTAATGCCAAAACTCAGCGGAAGTTTCATTTGAACGCTCTCACGATCCCAAAAAACTCACAAATTGGATAGTTCGAGTGAAGCCATGACTCCAAAATACAGAGACTAAAGTGAATAAAAGATGGCGGGAAATGAATCAGAATACGAAGAGACGAAAACGAGATAGAAAGAAATAAGCAATAAAAGAAGGGTGCAAACAAATACGGGTTTGATCGGATTGTACAGTTCCTGTAATTCAACATACTCTCGCCCGACTCATAAAGAATTGCTTAAAAAGATCTGTTCTTCGTTTGTTATATTTGAATATTTTTGTAAATGGGAAAATTTCTCTTCCACATTTTCAAATTTTAAAAAAGGTTTTCCTAACAAAGGTTACGAGGTTCTGTTGTCTGAGAGAAAAATCCGTTTTGTTATATTTTTTTTTATAATTTAATAATTTTAAATTGTGGAACTGAAATTTTTCCATGCGTTTTTAATTTTTTGTTGTATTTTGGTTTAAACACCACGCATGGAAATAAAAACCGTTTCATAATTTAATAATTTGTTTTTTCGTAATCTCTTTTTCCTCTGCCACCCTTCTTTGTATTCCTCACAAAACAATCATTTAAATGAGTACAATTTGAGTAGAATTTGAGTAGAATTTGAGGAAATAATTAATACAATATTTCCCAACGCTGACAACTCACTTTTTTAAGCAAAAAAATTATAAGCCAACGATAAATAAAATAGTATGGGACCTGTTAAGTATTTTCAGAACGAAAATTCCGTTCTTAACACGGGTATAAGTTGAAAGAGGTGAGAATTCTGGTAAACCTGCAAGAAACGCCATCTTGTCCTTCGTCAGTGTTCCCCGCGTGTAATGTTCAATTATTTATCATCACAGGTATGCAGGAATATTCTCAAAGACAAGCAGGAGTGACCTGGGCCATTGTTCTCTGTGTATTGATCCCGATTGTCCTCATCGTGGTGTTCATAGCCTTCAGACAATTCAGGAAACAGAAAGAGCCCTCAGTGAGGTGAGCCTTTCCGTCCTTTCATCAACCTCCGACTTTTCTTTGCTAAATGATTGAAAAATTAACTTTTCAGGGGCGATCCGGTGATGACGAAACACACGAAAATCGGTAGTTTTCAGGAGCCATCGGAATCGGATAAATTAAACGAAGCACTTTAATTAGAATAACATTATAGAATTTGAGTCATTCTATAATTGGCAAACGGTTAAAATCTTGTTTGCGCTGAAACGGCAGTTTTTTTCAGCAGTGACACCGAAGAATCGACGGTGAGCAAACGGATCTTTTTGGGAAAGCGGAAAACGACGGAAGCCTTCAGTTAAATTTCTTTATTAAATAAATTTACATTTTTTATACACCGTGATTTTGTGCATCGAACTTAATTTTCCTGACTTTTTCTCAACCCTTTACAAGACTTCACATTCGAGCCTTCGTTCAGCACATAAAGTTCAGCAAAAAACCGAGACAAAAGAAAATGCGGATGCCCGACTGCACCCGGGAGGGCAAAAACTGTAAAAAGAAAGACTAGATATCAAAAATGTCGAATGGTGCTCAATCGATTTGTCTTTCCCTGCGGCAATAATAACAACACGAGAACAAAACTCCCTTTTCATTTTCCGGCGTAGTCATTACCTGTAGTTTTTCATCTATTCTACCTTAAAACGATCGTTTTCTACAGAAGAATAATACCGCAATGGCACAAACACCGAAAGGCAACGGTAAACTCCGGAATAGATTCTTTTATACAGAGAAAGAAGGCATTTGAGTTTATTCGAGAGGTGTCCGCACTTCAACGAATGAGAAAAAAAGATAGAAAATAGAAGACAAATGCAAAATGATTTCACTTTACTTGAACATTATTTTCTGGTATGATTCCTGGAAGGTCGGCGGCCTCAGTCCCGAAGAACTCGGGGGTGACGACGGGTACGCCAACTCGTAGTCGGGGTTCTTCTCCCTCGAAAGCTCCACCAGGTTCTGCATCACCCTGTCCATCTCCATCTGCACTCTCTGCTCCTTCGTGGGTTTGTTCCTGTCCTCGGAATCGCTGAAGGTTTTCTCCTCCACGCCCTCCATGTAGAAGGGCTTTTCCTTCGGCGAGCGAACGTCCCTCAGCTTCGGCCGACAGTTCTTCAATTGACTAACCCCAACCGTAGAGTTTTTCCCACTTCCGCTTCCGCTTCCCCCCGATTCCAAACCGAACCTATCCGTCTTCGTTTGGGACGTTTCACTTTGCCGTACTGTCTCGGACGTTTTCGCTATCACCGAATCGAAAATCTTTGAGAAGTTCTTTTCGTCGAATCTGTCGTCTTTTATTTCCATGTCCGTCAGCAAATTTTCGTCCATTTTTATTTTCTTATCCTCGAACTTCGCCCGCTCCGGAGAGTGTCGCTGGTGGTACTCCTGCAAAGCCCTCTTCCTCACGTGCTCGTACTTCGGTCTCTCGTTCGAGACCACCTTCGAAGTCACGCTGATGCAGTCTGGAATGTTTTGCAGCGGTCCCTCCCTCTTCACGTTCATGTTCATGAGTGCCTCCCGCTTCTCTTTGGTCAAACTCGTCCCGCCGTCCTGTTTCGTGATGGAAACGTTGATTTTCACGTCCGGATTCTTTTCCATCTGCTTGGGGAATTTCGTGAGGAAGGTGGAGGGCGTCGCACTCGTCGGGCTGATGGTGATCCCACTGGGAAGGGGGATCCCGATGGAGGGAGAACTGCTCCGACAGCTCCTCGACTCCCCGCCGTCCTTCACCTTCGAGATGAAAACCGAGGAATTCTTCGTCAGGTTCAACACCTCCGGGCTGGAGGACATGTCTTTGAATATGGACTCGTTCACCGGGGATATCGTCACCGAATTCTGAGAGGTTTTCGCGCTCGTCAAGGAATTGCTGTGGACTCCGACGGTTTTCAGTACGCTTTGCTGAGCGGTGCAGTTGCGTGCGGATGTCGGCACGGATTTATTTGAGCCACCGGGCGAAACAGTTTTTTGGGAACGAAACGCACTGGAACTGAGAACAGAATTCGGGGAAGAAGTCTTCACGAGGCGATTCGGGGAAACCGACTGTTGCGAACGACTCGGCGAGATCTGCTGTTGGTGAGCATTTTTCCCTGCGGGAGTCTGAGATCCGGGAATGCGATCCAAATAATCGTGAGCGTTGAGGCGGTTCAGGGTAACTTGAAGGCGATTCCCCAGTTGGAGGTTCTGGAGGGAACCCAGGGAGGAAGTGGTTAAACTGGATTTGACGGAGGCGGCCGCGCTCTGAGGGGCTTTCTTTGGGATCAATATGGACTTCACTTCCGGATTTTTCACACCCGATTGGCTGGCTTTCCGACTCGTCGTCTGATTTGTCGAAGTTGAGGACGTCGAAACCGGCATCACTTGCTTCCGATTGGAAACATTGCCCGCGGAAATGTTCTGAGACAATTTCTTCTGGCCGATGTTTGGCAAATTTTGAGCTCCCAATACTTTTGTCACGCTCTTTTGTTTGTCATTTGTTTGCCTGGAAGAAATCGTAATCATCCGACATTAAAATAAAGTTTTATTTTCTGGAGTCAGCAATTACGTCAGCGCCGATCACCCACTGACCTTAACGTCGTTACTTGGGCTTCTTCCAGCAAAATATCCACGGTCATCCATTCCTTCGGCCAAAACACCTTCACTTTCATTTCCAGAAAACTTTTGATGTAGTCTATTATGGATTCCTTTCGGGGTCTGATTATGAAGTAACAATTTTTCCGGCACTGTACGATTTCCTGGAGATATCGCCGCAATTCATCATTCCAAGGAAACTTTCTCTGGGGAAGCGAACCTGGGTCGATGCTCCTGGAAAATGCAATTCCAACATTCAGTGAGACATTTTCGTCGCTTTCAGAGGGTGAAGGGGTGAAGTCTGCAGGCAAGAGGAAACACCCTCGGAAGGAGCCGCGAAGATAGTTCCCCCCTCGAGGAAATAATTATTCTCTTATAAAAGTTGAGGTGACCGCAAAGAGCCCGCAGTATTTTTTTATCACGGGCCGCTCAACTATGCATTTCTTTACAGATTCTTCATAGACGAATTCCCCGGTGCTGTGTAAAAGTGCACATAAAACTTTGTTAAAGCGTCTGCAAGTCTTTCAGTAATCATTAGAAGGTCAATCTCCAAAGGGTCCCAAACCACGAAAACAAATAAGCCAAATGCTAAAAAAAAAAAAGAGCAACACCAGATGAGACAAGTCGTGGAAAGTTGTCTTTCTGGTGTTTCGGGAATGAGAGCGTCCTTTTGAAGTGCCACATTGAAAGTACAGATGCACAGTGAGTTAATTGTAACAAATTAGTCTGAGATATTACGATAAGTTCAAAGCAGACTTTCCATCGTGTGCGAAATTAACAGCCAAAAAAAAAAAAAAACAGTATGAGTGCAAAATTAGCGCAAAGAGTCACTGTTAATTCGAACAGAATCACGTAAAAGCCCCCGTCCTATACCTTGGCGCCATCAAAGAATCAATTGGGCTCTTACCAATAGTATCGAGACAGCTCCGCGTATATTTGCGGGCTAAACAAAAAAGAAAAATTAAACAAATCTTACAAATCTTAAAAAAAATTCTCAACAATGGATGACTTAATTCAATTTTCACAAGAGAACTACAGTAAACTTTTTTCCAGATATTTCCATTTTTTTTAACTCGCGAATCGGCTCAACGAAAACGACTTAATATTATTTACCTCGTGCCAGCTGCTTTCGTGTATTCATTAAAATAATTCGACTCCAAAAGCGGCATTACGTTGGCCACGGCGTCTTTTAATCTGTGAGAAAATAAATCAGACATTAGAAAAGAACTTTTCAATTTTTACTCTTACGTTACAATAAAAGATGACTAACTTTCTTAAAGGCGTGGACATTTTTGTTTCTTCCTGTAGCACGAGCAGTTTCTTTATTTTCTTCATGATGTTTCCCCTTTTCATCTGTAGGATTTCGGCCACGTGCTCCAAAACGGAGTTCCTTTCGGGCATTGGCAGTTCGCGAAGTTTATCATACAAACTGCAAACATCAAAACCGTTCGTTCATCTTTGCTCGAGTTCGGCTTCGATTTGAGACTTCCCCTCAAATCTCACCTTAAAAGAAGAGGATTTAATTTGGCGTTAAAAAATTTATTTTTTTCTTCTTTGGAGATCTCGAATACTTTCGCGATGAGCTCTTTCAAGCCATCGCTGAGGTGAGCAAATGATATGGCAGTGATATCTTTTGAAACCGAACCGTTAATGGTGGTGCCTTTGAAAGGTGCTTCTTCGACAGGTTTGTGAGGAGTTTTTTCCTTTTCGACGGGAGTATCCTCGCTCGAGCAGGACTCGGAATCTGCAAAAGTTTAGGCATAATATAATTTTCCTTAAAATAATGCGTCCATTAAGCAGTTCGCGCATATAAAAACCTGAGCTCGAGGATTCGGAAGAGTCGCTACTCGACGAGTTCTGATGTTTATCGCTCCCATCTTGCGGGCCGGCGGCAATGGTTTTACCCACTTCCGTAGCCTCTTCTCTTTCCTTCAATAACTCTTTCACTGTGAGAGGTTTCTTTTTCCCTAAAGTGCTCTGAAATAGAATAAATCATGAGTGGATGAAAACATTTCGGGGGCGAACTTCCGCCGCAAACTGGAATTACCTCTTTGTTATCGTGATCTTCATCATCCTCACTTGGGCTGTTATTAATATTACTTGCATTAAAATTATTGTTATTACTGCTAGCGCTACTGTTAACTGTGCTCGCGATATTACTATGGCCGACGTTATCGCCATCATTATTCCCACTATTTACAGCTACATTGGATGCGATGAATTTTTTATCAGATTCCACAGTCTTTAGTCTGTTCTTTTTGAACTCATTGATATTTTTACGATACTCCAACGAACCCGAGAAAGGTTTCTTATGTAATAAATGATCAGGTATCTTAGGGGTGGCAGTCTTTCGCATTTTTTTGCTCTTATGCTGATATTCCTTCGATTTTTTCTTACTTTTAAATATATTATTGTGAAGGCTGCTATTATTGTTGATACTGCTATGATTGTTACTGTTGTTGGAAAAATTATTATTGTTATTGTTATTATTACTGCTAATATTATTACTGCTACCGTGAAAGTTACTAGTGTTTGAACTGCTATGCTGAATATTGCTTTGAGCCTTGCAACTCTCCTTCTCTTCGCTCTCATCATCTGAGACGATTCTTTTAGTGTTCTGAAATAAACATTATTAAAACACCGTTTAAAATATGAACTAAAAATTTTGGGAATTTAGACAAAACCTAATACTAATGCATCTGACTTTTATAAATTTCTAACTGCTGAATGACTAATATAAATCCTTCAGCAACACTTAAATTATCCAAATACTTGTCATATTAATTTTAATGTTTTAATATTATAAAATAATTAATTAATATTAATCATCTATAATGTAATCACTGTGAAATTTAATTAATTAATGCATAAAATCTGTTACAAACTATAGTTTATTTATATTATATGTATTGTAAATTATATGATTAAAAGTTAATTTAATAAATTTAAATATATATGTTAGTATTTAATATAAATATTAATTAATCTACTATAACACATTAATTTTAATCTTACTTATTATTGTTATATTGCAAGAAAAATTTTAAACATGCAAAGTGAGAGATTTTTTAAGAGTATAAAAATCATACATACCAGTCTATTATGTGCAAGAAATTTATCTACATCTTCACTAGTTGAACTGGAAGAATTATATTCTTTCACAAAATTTAATTTCCCTCTATTTATATAAAAACCACCAAACTCTGTCTGAATTCCAACTGGGACTAAATCACATACCTAAAATTGAAAATTTCATTAAGCTCAGGTAATTGCTAAACATGGGAGTAAGCATTAGGCTTCAATGTGGGAATTAACTCACAACATCCGAATTATCAATGAAGGAATCCTCTTGATCATAACCCTCTCCAAGTTCAGCATAATCGTTGCACATACCCTGGAATAAATGATAACATATTTTGGTTTTCAATCAAACTCAAACAATTCCATGGTGAAAAACTGAATTATAAAAAAAAACCCACATATTTTTCCTCAAAAAATTTGGCTCTAGCTTCAAGATCCGAATCTTCATCGCTAAATAAATTTGATCTATTCGAAGAAACTTCACTGTTGCTCTTATGTTTCACTTTCTTCTCTTTTACCTGTATCAATTAAAAAAATATATTAAAAAACAATCACACTAAATTAGATACAAAATTAGATAAAAGTGGCACATTGGGAAAGAGACAATACAAAAAGAATCCAAAGAATGAACTTGAACTGTGATTATTAAATACTCAGACATCTAAACATGGGTATTTCCTTTCACATTTACTGTGTAATGATGCAGAATAATAAAAGCCTATTATCAAACATGGAAAATTTTTTTAAAGCCTAATTAGTCCTTAAAAATAAATATAATTAAAAAATTTCACAGAACTCATTTAATATCCTTGTAAATGTATAAATACAAACTTCTTATAATGTCTAAGGCATAGTTGTCAAATCTGTTAAGCTATACCAATAAGTTACTGTTAACAATTAATGTATTCCATTGAATTGTAATTAATTAAATAAATTACAAGTCAAAATGTGTGTAATTTACTGAAAGAGTTTAGAATTTTGGAATGCATGTTCAATAGACTGCTCCCATAAGAAGGGATTCGTTTTTGAATTTCGGTTAAAACATTGTTAAAATTCTTCTGATATTTTCATCCAATAATTTTGATGATCCACCATTTTAAAAAGCGAAGAAAAAACGTCTCAGGACTACTCAATACTGATAAAGATGTGCCAAAAATACGGTATAAAATATAATCAATTAAAATCCATTTAAAAATTTTCAAGGTCTAATCTATGGGAATGAATGCAGTCGAAAATAAGGTCGAATAGGAAATGTCAAGAGGGGAGAAACCTGCGCGGAGAGGCGAAGGGCGGAACAAACGAATATTCACGACGTTGAAAAAGAAAATAAAATCAAAGCGACAAAAGAAAACTAAAACAACGGCGCAAGTTTCCGTTAAGAGACACAGACTCGGCGGACGGGACGAGCAAAAAAGAAGAAACCCAAAGGCGGTGGAAAACGAATTCATTAAATACCCACTAAGCGCCCGTTGAAAAGACAAGATAAGTTTGAATTTTACGATTGAAGGCCACGCGGGCGGGCTCGAGTTGTTTTCTCCTTCCCCCCCGAAAGAATTTCCTGCGGGCGGAAGATAAAGCGAAAAATTTCATGTGAGCCCCCTCCAATTCAAAGTTACCAAATGGACAAAAATAAATAATGGAAGCCACGCCCCTCTCCAGACTCGCCTTCTCCTTTGAGGGGAAATGCGAGAGCGAGCGGAAACCGACAACGAGGGAGAGAAACCTGGACAAGGGAAAAAATCAATTTTAACTCAATTTCTCAAGAGTGTCGAGAAAAAATGGAGACGACACAATTAAAAAGTCTAGCACGAGAAAGGCTTGGCAACGTTGTAATAGCAGGGGAATGACGTCTCGAAGGTGAATCTACAATTCAATCAGATGCACGCTCGCATTTACAAAACTCGAAAAAGAAAGAGCTCGCCACCCAAAAAGGTCTTTTGAATAGTCCTCGATTATTCCCCGAAAAGGAACAATCCTAAATGGACGTCATCGCTGTCGCCTTTTCCATTGGCCGAGCTCAGGTACGCGGACGTTACGGTTTCACTTTCGATTCTGCCCTAATAAGGGTAAGGAAATGAGGGAAATCGAAACGATGAATGAAGGACACTGAGATTCACTTGGATGTTCTTATTTCGATTACGAACAGGTCGGTCATCTAGGTTGTCCCTCGCGGACAGGACAGACTCGCCTTTTTAGAGAAACACGAGCAGAAAACAGATCGATGAAAAATCCACAAGAATGAAGACGTCCAATTCACTTAATATCGGAATGATTTGCTTTTGAAAAAGCAATTAACTGGGATGCGAGGACGGGGCGAGGGTGATGCCACTGCAAAACAACACCCGCAGTCGTTTCGAATTTATGACTGAAAATTCGCTCATATAACCTTCAAATATGGCGACTAGTTCTTCGTAGCCTTTCGACTTAATAACACAATACAGAGTTTGAATCATCTCTTCAAACTATAAGGACTGTGCAAGGGTAAATGCTAAAAACCCCAATCTCAGCTTTATTTAGCATCGTTCAGTCGAAATCCCAAAACGACTGCTTTTCTCTTTCACACTTCAAAAAAAACCGTTCCGTTTTTCATTTTTCCCATTCGATGAGATCCTACTTTCGTAATTCATCCGCACTCGCCTGTAAATTTCGTAGTAAATCGAGGAAATCAAACTCTGGGTAAGAGTCTGTTGTTTCAGTGATATCCAAATCCAACCTAGTTGACGTGTAGTCCTTAGATTTGTCATATTCATTTTGGTGCGGTTCATTTTTATTATCACACATAATTAAAAAAGACTAATTAATAACAAAAAAGTAGTGGAAACGGATCGCGTTTAATGAACCAATTACATTTTCATCACTTAAACACATGTCGAAAAATGCACAAAACAAGAAACAACATGGCGCATGGCCGTTGTTTTGATTTTGAGTAGTCTTAAATTGTGCCATACTTAGCTTATGAACGAGTTTCTACTGCTCAAAGTGGCAGCATCCAAACGTCATTATTGTCACGCTCGAGCTTAAGCGAAGCAAAACTGCGTTTCTTCGTTTATGATTTATGACATCTATGATTTTTTGAGAAATTTCGACAATGGCCGAATAATTAACCGCCGTTAAAAAGCGGGACTGCGAATGTTTTCCCGATTACTCCAGACTGATTTTAAGGCTGCTTGTCACTGATCCGAGTCAGTTTTCCTCAAAAAAATAAAAAATTTTATAATGTCAAGGGCAGTTTAAAAAAAAAATTCAAAGACCACTTGATTTGAAAAATCAAGTGTCGAAATTTCAGGAAAAAAAAAAAATTAGGATATTTTCTGTGGAAAGTTAAAACACTTCTCCGTTATCAAAGATAAATATTACCTAATGCGCTGAATTTTATTGGAAAAGTATTTTAAATTTAACGTTAACGATAAGATTCTAACAGAAAAGAAAATTATGTTGAAAACAAAAATTTTTCAGAGGAATCTAACGGTTAAATAACTGTAAACTATGGAGAAATGAATGCATTATTAAATATGTAATTCATATTAAAAATAAAGGAAAAAAAGAGGAAAATGATTGAGGGATTTGTAAAAATCGGATTGCAAACCTTATCAGTCATTCCAAAATTCCTCACAAATAATGTCTGCATCCAAAGGAATTGAAAAAAATTACAATTTAGATAATTAAATGAATCTGATAACGAAATAATTTTCTAATTCAGATAATATATTTTTTATAGGAGACAATTTAGACGTCCTATTCATATACTTTAATTATAAAAAGGACAATTTTGTATGTCTGTTAGGCATTTTAGGTTTTATAACATAATCGCATCGAAAGTGGCTCATTTTCTGTTATTGGAAAGAAAATGTATTTAAAATTGGGTAATTGGATTCTTTAAAAAATAATTTATTCAAATATTTTTTACTCGGAGAAGTTGAGCGAATTTTCTCTGTCCGAATCCGAAAAGGAATTCACGATATATCGACACGATTATGTGATTTTTACAAAAAAGAAACGAAAAGCTGTACACAATATCAACATTAATTAATCCGCACAAAAGTGACATAATTGATATTTACAATTAAAATGCAAAGCCTCAACTGCAGATTTGCAGATGAAAACTGCAAATTTCGGAGTCAAATAATGGGCGAAAAGCGAATGCAGATGTGATCGGCATAAAATCTTTCACTAATAATTTAAATTTATTAGGAACATTCAAATTAGTGAATTTCTCAGGGCCGCTGCAAAGAGGTGAACCGCTCATAAAGGCGCAAATACAAGCAAATACCTGGGAAATGGCTGCCAAAGATAATTAGTGAATAATTAAATGACGATTATAATTTTTTATAAATGCATATTAAATCCACCAAATTGGGAATTCCAAAAACTCTGCGTAGAAATTTCAACGTTTTCATGAACCGTTAAGGCAACCGAAAGGAAACATAACCATCGCTTTTTAAAAGAAAAACGAATATTCACCGAAATTTAAATCTCTCAAAGTAATAAATGATATAAAAAATAATTATCACCGCCAATAAAACTCATTTAATGCATTTATACACACATTTAATGAGTAAACGAAATTTGTTATAAAGAAAAAACAAAATTTCAAAATGGCCGTCAAACTAAATCTCGAAATAGGTTTTATTTTACGGTTCCTCAATCGAAAGGCGATTAATGCATTTATCTCTGCGTCGTGCACAGGAGGTCAAAATTACATTTCAATGTTAAACTACAATATCAATACAGTCCTTTTCGTTTATTTTATTAAAATATACCAAACAATGTATAATTGCGATTAAAGAAATGTGATTTTTTTAATTGGATACAATCAATTCTCATTCGATTTTTGTCAAATCGGGTCTTTGATTTTATCAAAAAATTAACCATATTTCAAATATAAAATTTATAATGATGTGAGGCAGCATTTCGGTATCATTTCGGCTGAACCAAACATCGAAGTCATCGTCGATTTTCGGGAACTCTTAATCTCGAGGACAAAGTTTTCACTCCGAAAGCGTCCGCATTTGTTCCCTGACCAGCCACCCCATAAGGGTTATATGGACCCAAACCTCAACACAAATTATTTAAATCATACGTGAAAGGAATTCCGCTACAATTATCTTCAATTCAACAAACGATTTTTCCAACCCTGTGTTTATTTTCACTTAGGAAAAAATTACTTATGAAAATAAAAACTATTCTTCAACGCTTTTCCTTTTCTGTTTTTTTTAAGCTCAATAAAGCTACAATTCATTGCGAATCGACTAACTAAAATTTTCCATTCAGACTTCTACTTTTTTTTTTTTTTAAAACGAGTGCCAGTGGTAACCATAATGAAGCGACATTATTTACGTGTATAACTAAAACGGCAGTAAAACAAAGCGAGGTTGGCCGTGTATAAAAATAATAAATGCTCTTTCTCCTAAGAATACGGGGGAAACTACACCAGGTTTAACAAAACCGGTTTGCACTCCTCTATTAAGTCACATTCGGAATTGAGTTTCCATGGAGTCGAACGGTTTCTCTCGGGCAGACAGTGCTCGCCTGGACATTTTGCGCTCAAGCGACGTGACTCTAACGTGGGTGATAAGAGAGACAGCAAATTCTGGGATGGCGTATTGCTCGGACTTTCCGTACTCAGCGGAGACTGCAGGTGTCTGTGCCTGATTACTTCACGTTCCGCAATAAGCGGCCATTGTTCCTGAAATAGTTCTTAACTCGATTAGATCTCCATTCATTCTGACGATGACGAATTAGTAGTTTGTACCTGTAAGAAGAGGGCTTCGTCTCAGGATTCTGAACTCCTGATTTTCCGCCCGGTTAGAGAACCCACTAATGACTTAAGTGCAGCGCCGATGCTTTTCCCGGGGGTTTGAGAACCTGTCTGATTTCGGGTGATGCCCTGAGGATGAGCATCCAGACATTTCTGGTACCTTAACTGGAACGAACGCGGGAGAAAACATTGCGTTTGAGTATTTCTACATTTCCAGGCGATGCTGTTTCGCCCTCACCTTACAAGCGGCTTCTATGGTTTTGCAAAGTGCCCCCGAAGAGGGCTCACAATGAAATATGTGAGCAATGAAAAGATCCTGTGCCGTGTGCATTATAAATCCGCAGAGTTTTACATTTTGACCGATTCCTAAGAACGACAAGAATCTGACGCGGCATTCGCTAATTACGCTGCCTTCATCCTGAAAGAAATGTTAAAAATTAATAACCGCCGAAACTGTAGATTTCAGGGAAGAAGGAAAATTGCTGACCCCCGAAGGAGATATTGAGATCATGCTAGGTGCCACAGCAATGCTGACGTTGATCCAGGACTCTTGCGGAGTGCTCGACAACTGATCGATGGCTTCGTTCAGTACGTCCATTCCAACGGCTTTGTTCACCTGACAACTTCCGAGGTATTGGGCTTTCAGTACCTTTTTTGGCTCCTCCATCGGAGTAGGAAACGACTGGTCTGAAAAGGAAGCCTCATTTTAATTTTATTTTATTATTAAAAAAATAAAAAATTTTCTCCAATACTCACTGACTAGAGACATTCCATTTCTTTGGTGACGTCTGTGTTCCATAGGTAAATTAGTCGGTCTCACCGCTAATCCCTGTCTGCCTCCACCTTTAAAAACCAATCAAAAGGCTTTTAATTATTCTATTTTTACACTCAAAATATTCTCTTGCGACCAACTTACTGATGTCAATTGGTTTTGCGAGGTTCTGCTGAAGGCTTCTCTCTATCATAATTTTCTTGCATATGTCTCGCAGTGTGTTCGCTATGGTCCGAGCCGAAATGTCACATCGGAACACGTGACACATGTGCTTTCTGGTCGTCTTGTCCCGTGCAACGTACGCAAAATCCCTGCAGAAATACATTATTAAATACAATAGACACCTCAACTCAATCATCGTCTACACAAATATGTGACAAAGCAGTGAAAGCAATGATTCGCTTAAAAACATATTCAAAACCACATCTTTTACCTCTTCATTGTATCATATTTTTTAACCTTTATTAATTTTCATTTGACACCGAAACTTCATTAACGTTTATAATTTTTAAATTTTCCACAAATTCGGTTTTGATATCACCGCAATGAATGCAAATTAAATCACAAAGCAAACATCGATTGGTGCAGCAAAAAAATTATTAGTATTTGGGCGCAGACTTTCTTCAAGAATTACACATCAAAAAGGTTCCAAAAGAAACCAACGATAACATACCTCTCTCTTCACAGGGCGATTCGCAAATGAATGTCGCCGCCATTATAAAAAGATAACAGGAAAAGAAAATTAATAATGGGAAATGGCGCACAATAAAAATTTCACGTCGACACAATGAAAACGAGAAAAGCTCAACAAATTTTCTTCCTCCAAAAGAAGGCAGTGGATTTAATCAATTTCAACTAAATCACTTTATCTCCGTGATAAGGATCGACAACTTTAAATCCCAAATATCCAGGAAGTATTCCCAACAAAATCATTGAAATCTGTTTTGTTTTCCACCGCCTTCTTTATTTTCTGGCAATAAAATGCTTGCCGATGGAAAACTTGTTTGAATGGAAATTTTTCCCCCCACTTTTTATTTCAACTGACAACCTTTGAGGGATGCATTTGAGTTTCTTCCTAATTTACACACCTTCCGTTGTCCCGGCCGACTCCCCAAACTCTTATTGTATGTATCGGCTGAGTATTTAAAACAGTGAGCTTCTCAGGATCTATCAGCTTCAGTGCACCCTCGTCGAGGTCCATGAACAAATCCTTTCCCTGTGAGAAAAACAATTTTTGATGGAGGACAAACCCATAATGCAGTTCGACAGCTCTTAATGAGAAAACTTACGTCTCCCCATCGGCCCACCACGTCGAGAAGATCATTTCGACCCAGAGACAAATCGACGATGCATTTGTTGACTGCTTTGGAGGAGCGTTCTGGGGTGAGATCTTCCTCAGCGATTTCCACCCAACCTAAAGACCTCACCGCGAATCTGATGGGCTTTTGTTTGGATTCGTTTTCGACTTTTGCGGGATAGCTTCGTCTCCTGAAAAGGATAGTCGGATGTGAATGAAATTGCTGTCGATTGGGAGATACTCAAAAGAAAAATTGAACGAACTTCAATGCGAGGTCTTCCTTTTTGTAATCTTTAATGGACTCGAGTGCCGAACTTGTATTGCTCCTGGTAACGCAATTAATTACTGGAGATGCGGACAAATCGTCCGCGTGCTTGAACATTTGTTGAACTATGGAACTAATTTCTTTACAATCTTCGGGGGGCTCCCTCTGTATGGTGCCTGATTTGATATGCCAGTAATAGGGACCGTCATTATCTGCAATGCGGAAATAAACGATTGGAGATCGCCATGATGATCGTGGTTGCGTGTTTCGGCGTACGCACCCTCGTGTTTCTCCCACCCCGGTGGCAGGCGATCTTTGTCGGGAGTGTCGCCAGTCGGGGAGACTTCTTTCGGGGACACCGAATAAAGGTCCTCGCTGATCTTGTTTTGGATGTGGGAGACAACGTCTGATTCCAGTTTGTTGTTCTTAAGATTGTCCAACGGAGACCTTAAACGAAAATTTTTTATTTAAAACGCTTCACTCATTTATTGTCGATTGTTTTCCACACTCACCCATCTTTACTTCGTCGGAACTCTGTATCTTCAATAAGGTCTGGTTTTGCTCTGACAATAGCGTTGAGGTCATTTGGCCTCCTCCCCATGTTGAGGTTGTTATAGTTGTAGGAATTATCCAAATTCGTGTCGACTGCTGACTCCGAACTTCTGTAAGAATTAACACACGTATTTCAGAAAGAAAGTAATGCGGCAGCGAAGTTTTAATATTTTTATAAATAATTTATTTGTAAATTTATGAATAATATTATTAATTAAATAAATAAATTAATAAATTAATTTATAAATTAAATAAATATATACTAAATAAAAAAATATTAAATAATATTAAATAAAAAAATAAATTAATACATAAAAATTAAATAAATTAATTAAATTAAATAAAATTGATTAAATTTATAAATAATATTATTAATATAAATAATTTTTGATAATCGAACGGTATTTTTGGAAAAGTAACCCATAATATTTGTTATAAGAGCAAAATCTGTATAAAATTCATGCAATCGCCAAATCTAATATTTGCAAAACCACTTCGAGAAACAGGATTTAACGAATTATAAAAGTTGCTTTAAATAATACTAATAGATTCTGACCGAAAATAACTTTAACTTGAAAGCAAAACAAAGTCTTTTTCATTAAACAGAAATAAATGAAATTATTACGAAAAAGGAATTTTTCGAGAGGAAGATATTTCGATACGTCCCCTTTTAAAAATATATAATGAAAATACACATAAGATTTAATTTAAGAGAAACTCTTTTTTCAAACTGACATTCTCGAGATTAGAATACCGTTAAAATTAACAAAATTAATGTAAATAAATGACTAAAAGCTCTGATTCCGGAAAGTAACTTTAATTAAAAGCGAAATTAGTTTTGAGTGAAGTAAAAACAGGGCGAGGATAAAGGAAAATTTAACTTATCGATAGGCCAAAAAAAGAAAAAATTTTCGAACCATTTACGGCACGTAAGCACGCAAGGGATTGTCCTTCGCCTTTTGCCTTCAACGGCAAAATTGCAGGGAAAGATTAATTTTTTGTGTAAAGGTGTCGAAAGTTATACACATGACAGCTTTTGGAGATTAATGCTTCTCATTGTTGGAGTTTTATTTAAAAACTATGACGGTTTTAACATTCTTTTGCACTCACTTACAAGAGAGGAAACTAAATGTCACATCTATTTTTTATTAAGCGTTTTAATATTTAATCAAAATTTTGTTGTGTTGTGAATTGATGGGAATGATAATAAATAATACAGTGCTTATTAATAATTCCAAACGTTAAAGGTGCTAATCAAAGATGTTAAGACTATAAATAAATAAAAAAAAAAAACTATTTTCCTCACATTATTTTCCTTTCAAACAAAAACACTTCATTTTCGGAATATGTAACGATGTTTGGGTGAAACACAAAGCAAATCAAAATTTATTAAAAAAAAAACCGATCGATCTCTCCAATTACTTATGCTACGAAATACAAGAAGGAAGTCAGGGTTTCCACAATATATGGATAAGACGTAGTGTTTTGCCTACCGAATCCAAAAGAACGACACAATTTTACAGATGAGTCCGAACCAAAGCACAAACAACAATATCAAAATAACTGAAATGTCTATTTCACTATCCGCCGCAGCGAAAAATCCCGAAAAAAAGTTGAGCGTTTCTTAAACCATTAGAAGACTTAAAGAAAAAGAAAAAGTAACGGATGAGTCAGCGGCTCGAAAAAACCGCCTCAACAGTATGTTCTCGATCGATGGCCCTTGCGCAAAAGGGACACCCTCACCCCTGTTTGAGGGGGTGTTCTTTGAATGCTGCCATACATACGAAATAAATAGCTGGTCATTGTTCATTACTAATTCAGCATCTCCAAACAATGTTGCCCCAGCAAATCACGTTAAATAATAAACATGTAATAAATGAAATTAAAGTTCAGCTGAGAGGAGTTCGAACAACGGTTATTCACTTCGTGAGTAACCGTTTTATCCATAGAATTCCCTCAGATTTTCATGAGTCAAGTTTTTATCTAACCGGAGAGAAAAAAAAACGAAAAGAGTAGCAGAGAACATGAAGGAGTTTCACGCAAAAGAGGAAAATCCTGACATTCGTAGCAGAAGAAAATAAATAATCCTTTTCTCACCGACAGAGGATTTCCACATCGACTGTTCATAAAATAAAAAACCACAGAGTTCACTCTCTCGCGAGAGTGAATGCGTCCAAGAAATTCTTCTTTCGGGATCATCCGCTTTATTTTTTTTTTCAGATTACGCCTTTTGAGATTGATTTAATTTAAAAATAAATATGAAAATCTTAAAAGAAAGAGGAGACTTACCGGTTATTGCATTCCTTTTTGTTGGAATCCAAATTTGTGATTGGGCCGGTGTTGACATCAACGCCCATAGACGTCACATCCAATGTGGCATACGATTTCCTGCCTTCACTTCCGGAACCCGGACGGCCTTTTCCCGAGATGTTGCACACCGCGTCCAGTTCGCTGATTATTTCCTCGTACAGGTCGTCTTTTACGTTGGAAATCAAGTTGGAGTTTAACGCGTCGTCCAGCCGGGACGGATCCAAATGATAATTTGGATTTTCATAGCTTAGCAAACCGTTTTCTGAAATGGACAACAGTCAAATATTCCACACCGGATAATTAATTCGCTTTTATGCACCCTTTTGCTTTTTTTATAATAAATCCTCTTTGAAAAATAAAATCCTTGAAGTACAATATGTCTTTTGATAATTTCTGGAATTTTAATGTTTTGAAAAGGCACAGTTCAGATTTTATTGCTAACCAATCGGCTTCTCTCTTAAATGGCGTCATTGTTATGGATATATTTAACACAAAAAGATGATAAACAGACATCCTAACAGCAATGACTCCGAGGAGTGGTGAATTATGGATATTTGCTAACACTAAAGAACGACTTGATCACTCGTGGAGCTTTAAAACAGCCATCGAATGCTAACGTTTGGGAAAACTCAAAAACAAAAGTTAAATATAAACGAATTAAAACCGAACAGTAACCGTTTCATTAGTACTCGATTCGGTTTCTCCGAGATTTATGGCGTGAAATAAGAACCTCGAGAAGTTTGTCACTTAAGAATTATACGGTTTTCTACGTGAAAAAATATACTACGGGTGTCTGATAAACGTTTTTCCCGTTAGTGAATACATTTTACATCATAATTACAATCTTTTCATTCATAAATGAAAGTGGGCGTCGTTTAAGATGAAAAGAACTAAACGGGAAATTGCAATGGTTTCAAATGACACTTACCTAAAAAAATGTCTTCATCTTCAGCAAAAATGGCCGCCATCCCTTGAAAAAAAGTCACCAAAGTAAAATACGGACTCCGCGTGCTGTCGGGTAAACTCAGGGGTGGGGAACGATAAAATTCGCCGCACAACATCGAGACTTCATTTACGTTTACTGTTTCTCTTCCTTTAAATCAAAAATAAATAATACATTATAATGAATTCCAGTTGTAATGAAAACTAAGAAGTATCGAATATTTGCTGAGAACACTAAGTTTTTTTACTTTTTTTATTAAACGGTTTTATTCAACTTGGTTTCCGTGTCTGTCTGTTTGTCTACCTGTATGTTTGTCTGTCAGTCTGTCTGCTATCTGTTTGTCTGTCTGTTTGTTTGTCTGTCTGTCTGCCTATCTGTTTGTCTGTCTGTCTGGCTGATCTCTCTGTCTGTCTGTTTGCTTGTCTGTCTGCCTGCCTGTCTGTTTGTCTGTCTGTCTGTCTATCTGTTTGTCTGTCTGTCTGTCTGTCTGTCTGTCGGCCTATCTGTTTGTCTGTCTGTCTGGTTATCTGTTTGTCTGTTTGTTTGTTTGTCTGTCTGTGTGGCTGTATGTTTGTCTGTCTGCTGCCTGACTTTCTGTCTGTCCGTTCGTCCGTCCGTCCGTCCGTCTGTCCATCTGTCTGCCTGTCTGCCTGCAAAGACCGATAATCAAAACTTTGAAGCGAAATTTGACCCGTTTCCCTCTGACCGATTTCTTCCAAATTTTCCACACACTTTCGTTTTGGTTGACAATTCAAATTTCTGCAATTATTTTGTCTTTTACACAGAAGAGAACATTTATCAATATAAATATTTAAAATTCAGTTTACAATTACTCCGTTTGCTACTTTTTTTGGAGAGCCAATTCCCTTATGCACCCGCCATTGATTTTTAACGGTAAAAGAGCAGCTCTAACCCTCATTTTAAAAACGTTTTCACCTGAGGATAATAAATGTCAGCGCACGAATACATTATTAATGAAATGAACATAAAAAAACTCAGAGAATAAAGTGCGAAATTTTCGAAATTCCTCGGCTCATTCCAAAACCTTATTATTTAAAGTGGAAGCAAAAGAAATTTAACTGCGTTCTATAGTTACTTAAATATAAATTCTCCGAGTTTTATTGAGTAAGAAAATTCGCCTTTTCGAACAATTAAGCCTTCGCTGCACTTCTTAGATAAGTTTTCACTTTATTATGGTGTTACCATTTACGGTGGCACATTCAAGTGGCGCTTTGAATTATACCCGAGTTAATATTGGAAACACTTAACAACAGAAGGCAATTATTTTTTCCTACAGTTTCATTAATTAAAAAATTAATTACTCAAAGTTATGTTTAATTTGATTAAATGTCTGTTTCGAATCTGTTTGAGTATCTTTTAAGAATTCAAAAGTTAAAAATAAGTTTTTGAAATTAAAAATATATTTTCACTTAGGCTTTAATTTGGTGTAAATGTCAAAATATCTTTTGCATTTCTTATCAAAAACGTGTTTAATTCCAAATAGTAAAAACGTTTCCTCCCAAAAAGCAATTTGATATATAGGATCAAAGGTTCGACAACAGATATAAATTTTCAGAGCTTTTCCCTCCATTTCCTTTTTTTATTTACATCCTCCATTTGAAGGAAGAACACACCTGGTAATCTTTTATAGTTCTGAATCCAAATCGAACCGGAAATCTATCATTTCTGGAAAATAACTCTCCTCATCAGCAAAGGGTAAATACTGACAGACGAATTTCGCTTACGCATTTTCGAAAGCTTCTGTTTATACCGTTTCGGTGAATCGAAAAATTTTCCCTTTCACTAAAACGGATTTAAGAAGTTTTAAAAACTGGATTCCGTTACCAAATATAAAAGTTGACGCTGTGAATGCAGACTGGGATCGGATTAAAAAGCAGCAGTCAGCATCAAAACGAAATGTGAATAGGAGAGAATTAATGAAATAATAGTGAACTAATCGACTTGATGGCGTCTTTGCTATTGATCAGGAAGTACTTTACTTGTGATTTGTTCCAGTGATACGGAACCTTATATCACGTATTGTGTATAAAAATGAAAAACGATAATCTGCATACAAAAGCTGGTTTATGCTTTCTGCAATACATTTACCGAAGCACAATCTTTTTAAACGGTTTTATTTAGTGTCAAATAATGCATTTCAAAGTGTAAAACTTATCGGTGAATACGTGAAATTAAAAACTAAATTACAGAAACATGAATAAAGTGATAGGAAAAGAAAAAGCTCACCTCGCGACTAAATAATTTCAATTGAAAAATTATTAAAATGAAAAAACGAATCAAAAACTATAGCCCTCCCATCTCAGAGCATACACACAACTGAACTGTGAAAGTCGGGCCATTTTTTGTTCAATAGAAAGGTGACAATTCCCGCCGATAGGGGCAGCACCGGTCAAAACATGGCCGACCCGAGCGAGACTCCCGCCAGAGTGGCTCCATACATTTAGTTTTCACATTCCTGCACTATTTTTTGATCATCATGAACAAATCTTTTCAATTATTTTCTTTTAAAACACACGCTTAGATTTATTACAGTAAGTGGATGCAGTTCACATGCATAATTATTGGCAATGTCCGGGGAATTTTTTAATGAATCGCAAATATATCTTACAAGTGTCTGACGACCCTGTTTCTCCGCGTGATGAGACGGAATGGTTTATTTTAAGACTTTACTTTATGAGTTGACCCTGTTGAGTTGTATTTTCAATTTTTACTTTTATATCTTTGGAAGACTTAACTCTCAACAGAGCAACATACAACTGTCCATGACTAAAAACTGGCCGGGAAAATACGAACCAATTCGGTCTTCAAATTTTAAATGTGCACGTACAACAGCTTAAACTCCTAATAGAAGGCTTAAAAATATAATAAGACTACTCAAAAGTCTTTCTAAAAACTAAAAATACTTATGTTTTGATGGGGGTTTGCTTAGTAGTTCAACCACCGAAGCATTGAAGTCCTTTCAAAATTTCTTTAAGAATAGATTAAAAAATAGAACATTGTCAAAGATAGGAACTGACATTTTAGAAAACAATCTGTAAAAATTGTTAAAAAAAACATTGTAAAAAATTAATATACTAATATGCACAAACTCCTAACAAGCATAAAAAATTATAAACTTCTGCAGCAAAAAATATTCTTAAAGTAAAACCCTCCGCTTAACACTTACAACTAAAGAATATTGAATGGTAACATTAAAAAGCTTAAACTGCCATTTCCATTTGAATTTTTGGATATGGATTATACCCTTCCAATTTAAAATCATCAAATTGAAAATCATTGATGCTGTTAACTTGACGAGTGATGGTCAATTTTGGAAATGGTCTTGGCTCCCTTTCAATCTGTATTTTCAATGGTTCCACATGGTTACGATAAATGTGAGAATCTCCCATTGAATGAATAAAAGCACCAGGCTGAAATGTAAACATTTATTCTTAATGGTCACTGATCCATTTTGGTTTTAAGAATGATTTAACCACTGTCATCCCAACTGAAAGCCAGTGTCTCAATTATAATTTCTTAAATTAAAAGATTTATTGCTTTACCTTTAGATTTGTGACATGAGCTACCATATAAGTCAGCAGTGAATAACTGGCAATATTAAAAGGAACACCCAGTCCCATATCTGCTGATCTTTGGTACATTTGTGAATACAATTCACCATTGGCAACATGAAACTGAACTAAGCAATGACATGGAGGCAGTGCCATAATTGGAAGATCTAAAGGGTTCCAAGCAGACATGATCATCCTCCTGTCATAAGGTCTTGCTTTGATTGTATCAATTATGTTCTGAAGTTGATCAACACCTTGATTTGTATAGTCATCATGCATTGTTTTGTATTTTGCCCCAAAATGTCGCCACTGAAACCCATATACTGGACCTAAATCTCCTGATGAATAAACAGTTATATTATTAATAACATCAAAAGATGTCTTATTTATAAAAATTTTTTTTACCTTCTTCTCTGTCATATAAACCCAATGAGTCCAAAAAACTCCTTGAACTATTTGCATCCCAAATTGAAACTCCTTTTGCACTTAGTTCTGAAGCATTTGTAGAACCTCTTAAAAACCACAATAATTCCTCAACAATTCCTTTCCAAAATACTCTTTTGGTAGTTAATAAAGGAAAAACATCTGTAAAATATTCACTGATTTTAATTAAATATTCTCTAAAAGAATTTGAACTTGATGTAAATTCATTCAACTACTATTAATAATGGTAAAAGTAAGTTTTAATGGTTTCTCAAACTGATTTATTATCAGGTACATCTATTTTTAATAAAGTTAATTACCGTTTCGTAGTGACCATCTCATTTGAGCACCAAAAATTGACAAAGTACCGACGCCAGTCCTGTCCTTCATTTCTACCCCATTTTTCATTATATTTTTGATATGATTTAAATACTGATACTCCTCATGATCTTCTACTGACTTCTGTAAACTATGCTCTTTACCCTTACCGTCATCCGCTTCTTTAATCTCACTTTTTTTGCAAGTTTTTAAGTCACTCATTCTTCCGTCTGAAAGTAATATGTCAGCATGAAATGAGAGGGAAAAAAGTTCTGTCTAATGACACGTTATTTAAAATGGCCGAAAGTGGTTTGAAATGATTGACTTTAAATTAAAATGGTATATTAGTCTTAAAAATTTTAGTTTCTTAACGTTCTTTGCTTGTATTGTTAATGTCATTCCTTATTTTATTGATTTTTTGATGTCTTATTGATTTTCTTAAAAACCGAAGTGACTGCATTGTTAATAAAATTAAATTCTTGAAATAGTTGATACAGTTTAAACTTATTGGAGCAATTTTTTTTATAGGGGGCGAATATCTCGCAGCTGGAGAGAGACATTGGGTCCGACCAGTTTCCTCCAAATGAACACTATTTCGGATTAGTAAATGTAAGAAGCATATGTTTCATATTTTAACAAGAAATTTTAATGCTGAAAACAGTTCTCTGAAAATTGCTTTATTTTAGCTTAAGTCTCTTAAACTTCTCTGCTAGTCATTAAGTAATCTAATTATGAATAAATAAAATTAATAATTTTGTCTTTCAGTTTGGTAATACCTGTTATAGTAATTCAGTTCTGCAAGCTTTATATTTCTGCAAGCCTTTCAGAGAAAAAGTACTTGAGTATAAAGCTAAAAACAAGAGAACAAAAGAAACATTATTAACTTGTTTGGCTGATTTATTCTATTCAATTGCAACCCAGAAGAAAAAAGTAGGATCTATTGCACCTAAAAAATTCATTGCCAGACTAAGAAAAGAAAAGGGTAATTTATTTTTTCTGGAATTTTAAGTAATACATTTGAAACACACATTTTATATTTTATGTAATTTTGCCATTTCAGAAGAGTTTGATAATTACATGCAACAAGATGCTCATGAATTCTTAAATTTTTTGGTGAATCACATAAATGAAATAATTTTAGCTGAGAGACATCAAACAAATAATAGTAAAACAAATACTAAAACCCCCAATGCAAATAGCGGTTCCAATAATGGCTCAGGAGATTCTTCATCTTTTGAGCCGACTTGGGTGCATGAAATATTTCAAGGGATTCTTACCAGTGAAACTAGATGCTTAAACTGTGAAACAGTAAGTTTTTAGATATAATCTTGAATTGTTTTTAATTGCATGGGGTGTTTACTTTATAACTAATTGATTTTTTCTCATTGTTTTAGGTGAGTAGTAAGGATGAAGATTTTTTTGATCTGCAGGTGGACATTGATCAAAACACATCAATCACTCATTGTCTGAAATGCTTCAGCAGCACAGAAACACTTTGCAGTGATAATAAATTCAAATGTGACAATTGTAGTTCTTATCAAGAAGCTCAAAAAAGGATGCGGGTTAAGAAATTGCCTATGATTTTGGCTCTTCATTTAAAAAGATTTAAGTACATGGAGCAATACAACAGGCATATTAAAGTATCTCATAGAGTAGTTTTCCCTCTGGAGTTGAGGCTTTTTAACACAGTACTTAATTTTCTATCAGTTTTTTTTTTAAACTCCACAATATTGTTTTTTTTTTTTAAATTTTAATCCTGATTATTTTCAGTCTGATGATGCTGTAAATCCAGACAGACTTTATGATCTTGTTGCTGTGGTCATTCATTGTGGTTCTGGTCCTAACAGAGGTCATTATATCAGCATAGTCAAAAGTCATGGGTTTTGGTTGTTGTTTGATGATGACATGGTAGATGTAAGTGGATTGTATGTCTGTCTATTCCCTCTGGTGTTAATTAATACGAAAATAACTCTCTTTTTTTTTTAATTAAAGAAAATCGATGCCTCGACAATCGAGGACTTTTACGGGCTGACGTCTGACATTCAGAAATCATCAGAAACTGGATACATTTTATTCTACCAGTCCAGGGATGTCTCTTGTTGATTCTAACTTATAAATTTATTTACTACTTTTAAGCAAGTTACCTTGTTATTTTAATTTAGAGTTTACATCAATAAATACTTTAATTGAATGTTTAAATTCTGTATTTTAATATCCCCTTTCGGTTTTGAGGTTTTTTCAGGATTCATTGCTTTAATCAATCTTATTCTCTGAGATTTTAATCAGAAAATAAGACTTATTTTCATATATAAAAATTTAATAAAGTTTAAATGATATAAATAAGTTATTTATATTATCTGCTCACAGTATATAATTCATAATAATATTTAATATATGTATTTGTTTTAATAAAATTGAAGGAGATAATCCGGCGATAAAAATCATGAAAAAAAGTTGAAATTTACTTTAATATTTTTACTTCTTTTTAAGCAGATAAATTCCAGTGGAGATTCTTAAGGGAATCTGAATTATCGATCTGAAAGAAAAAATAAATCGTTACAGATTTATACTGTTACTGTCTGTATAAATGGGTTATACTCCACCACTCACCTGAAGTTGGTGAGTTTATTCCTCTTCCTCCTCCTCTTCCTCTTCCTCTTCCTCCTCTTCCTCTTCCACTTCTTCTTCCTCCTCTTCAGGCTCTGGTTCGGGCGCGTACCTTGTTGGCTCATCATCCTCAGCTCCTGGGGCCTTCACTTCTTCTTCTTCCGGACTCTCGGGATCTCCCTTCTTTTTGCCGGGTCTCTCACCGAACCATTTGGGTAGTTTGGCTGTTGTAAGAAGTAACCATTAATAATTGGAAATATTTATCTGGTTTATAAGTTAAGGGGAGACTCTGTTTATAATTACTGGTTAAAAAAGGGATTGTAACTTTTCGAACGGTTAAGATCAGTAAATTCTGTACTCACTCTAAAATTTGTTACTTACACTTCTGACGGGAGCCAAACTCTTCACCCTTTTCCTGCCACTGCTTTTCCATGGCTTCTTTGGTGAGATCTATGAGGCCCTAAGACATTTCAAGTCACACCGAACTCATCATTAAACAATCTTTTCGCCACTCACAAAAAAAAGGGAAATTTTTACTTATAACTGTACAATGTCTCGTATTCAAACCGGTCCCAATCATTACCTCTAAACATTACCAAAAAGGAAAGCGAAAAGGGGCTTAAAAGAGATTGCAAAAATAACTACGGAATCCCATTTCGAGTCTCCTGTTTTCTCTAGAGATTGTTTTTATTCCAAATTCAAAAGCAGCCATTTTGAATAACTACGGAGAGAGTTTAAGGCCAAAGTAATATTTTACTCATGCAAGCTCTAGAGTATAATTGCAAAAGTGAGGGGATGAAAAATAAAATTCAAACTCGAATGTGAATTTACTTTTGGGTGATTTTTTGAACAACTTACTAGCAGGTCGCTTTGTAAACAATTCATATTTAGCTTTCCATTGCTTTTCATTTGTTTCGTGCGTAACTGTTTCCCAACCCTAATAGGCCATTACAAATAAAAGCATTAGTTCTTTTCAAGAAGAGAAATTTCTCCGTCACATATTGCTTTTCCTATTATAACACTAACACTATGTAACATTAATGAATGGAAATTGATAGTCGTTCCCAAACTAACTATGAAAAATATTGGCCGAATTATAATCCATTTCTTTGTTTGTATAATCCTATGGGATCAATAATGTGGGAATTATATTTTTATATAGTGAACTTACTCCTTCAAAAAGCTTCTTTTTGTCATCGTATGATCTTGTGTCTACTCGACGTTCATATTTGGAGGCTACCTGAATTTTTGGCTGAAAAAGAAGACAAAATTGCATATGATTATTCGCGATTTATTAAACTGTTTTGTTTAACTTGGTTTTGGTGTCTGTCTGTCTGTCTGTCTCTCTGTCTGTGTATTTGTCTCTGTATTGTCTGTCTGTCTGTCTGTCTATTTGTCTGTCTGACTATCTGTCTGCCTATCTGTCTGTCTGTCTATTTGTATGTTTGTCTGTCTGTCTATCTGTTTGTCTGTCTGTCTGTCTGTTTGTTTGTCTGTCTGTCTATCTGTTTGTTCGTCAGTATGACTATCTGTCTGTCTGTCTGTACGTCTGTCTTCAAAACTTCAAAGCGAAATTTGACCCGTTTCCCTCGAACCGATTTCTTTCTAATTTTGCACACACTTTCGTTTTAGTGGACAATTCAAATTTATGCAATTATTTTTTAAATTAGTGCTCTGGTATAAATATAAAAAAAATAAATGAAATTCAAAAAGCCTAATTAATTGGTCAACTTAGGAGGCCTTAAACGAGATATAGCCTTATCTCAAGCCGAGGCGTTATACAGTATAAAAATTGTACAGTTCGCAGAACGTATAATAACGCCCAACGGTTTTATAAACGAAAAAATTGATCACAAATTATTTTTTTTAATTTTTAGTGCACTTTAAGTAAAACCGTTTAACTTTAAAAATACTTTTTTGATTTTTTTATTAATGATTTTGTGCGTGAGGAGGTACTCACTGGGTATTTTCCGGTGAGAGCTTCGGGATCTAAACCTCTCTTGAGGGCTTTGTGTCTCAGCTGCTGTTTCTGCCTTTCTTTGAGTTCCTTCAGCTGCGGAATAAAATGCGGTTATAATGATTTTCAATGAAAAATTTTGTTTTGTTGTGTTTTTGTTGACACCCACATCGTAGTCCTGACGTTTCTGCCTCTCTTCTAAGTCGTATTTTTCCGTCTCCAATTTAACTATACATTCCCAGAGTTCGTGGGCCTTTGCCTTTAGCTTGTCGATGTTGAGGTTATCAATGTCCAGAGGTTTGATTCTCATCGACAAACAGATTTTCTTTTCTTCCTCTATTTGCTCTTTGGTTTTCGCTCTTTCAATTTGGGCGGAAGAAAGATTGAACTGAAAACAGGAGAAAATTGAGTTTATGAGGGACTGCGAGCGAAGTTGCTGACACTCACTGCATTATCAGCTTTTTTGGAGACAGTGAAATTGGGTCCTTTGGATTTGTGTGAGGCCTGCATCGCCTGCATCATGGCCTGCCTCTTTTTCTCGGCTTCCTCCAATCGGCGACGTTTCTCCTCAATGTCCCGTTGTTTCCTCTCCTCTGCTTCTCTGAGTCTGTTCTCCTCTTCCTGTTTCTTGCGCTCTGCCAACCTTTTCTCTTCTTCGGCCCTCATCACCTGAAATGAGACGCAGTTTTCCGTCAAATGCCGCTCACTCTTCGCTCTTTGACGCAATCAGATGACACCCACCTTCCTTTTAGCTTGTTTTTCTTTTAGTCTTTTCAATTCATCTTCTTCCTTGGCGCGTTGTTTCCTCCATTCCGCGATGTAGTCTTTCAGTTGGTCATCGAGTTCCTTATTCTTCTGCTCTTGTTTCTAAACCACCGAATATTTGTTAACAACGCAGTTTATAATGTGAACACATCGAATCTCAGTAAACTCACCTTGATGAATTCCGGGTCGCCATCTCCTTCCGCTCCCCTAAATTATTCAAAAAATAAATTAGTTTTTGACTTTAAAAAATCATCTCATTGGACTGAATCACTTCGCTTTTATAAATAACGAACAAATGTTTACTGATAATAAAATAACGGCAAAACAAACAATGCATTAGTCAGAGATAACTGAGAAATATGAACAAATTCGCGTGTGCTAATTATTTTATAATTTATATATACCAACGAAATGCTTATTTTCGTTGAGGCCGATGTCAGCAATCGACAGAAAAAATTTTCAAATGTATAAATTAAATTAACGCAGTGTCATTAACTGTTTTCGGAAGTGTTTCACAATGCGAAGACATCTTCAAATGATTAGTTTTTTCACAATCACAAATCAGGCGAAAATTAGAGCACAGAAAAGACAGTAAAAAGCTTATAAAATTACAAAAAAAAATGAATTTTAGTCACAGACAACTTTAATGAAAATTTAGACAAAAGCATTCATTTGCCTCCAGAAAAAGAAAGTTTTAAAATTCAATTGTTATCTAAAAAGTTAAAAAAAAATTAAAAACATAAATAATTACCTCAAAGACGGTCTACTCCTAAAGAAAAAGAAAGAAACAGACGACAGTTAATTAATCAGCATTTTAATTTTAAGAAAAAAAGAAATTCTAACTACGAAAGCATTGACAAATAAAGAAATCGAACAGAATATTTAGTCTACTGATCAAATATAACATTTCAACATTTTTTGGAGAGAAATGGACGTAATCGTTATTTTGTTACCACTCGAGTTATTTTATTGGTGAATTGTAATTTATGTAATTGTTCATTTGCAGAAGTGTTTATGAATGAAAGACATTCTTTCATCCAAAAAGAATTTCTACGTTTATTTTACTTAAATTAAAAAAGTGTTGTAAAGTTTGTTGAGTGTTTATGAAAATTTCAAAGTGTGAATCGAAAGAGAATCCAATTTGGGAGAGGAAAGGCACGAAAGGTACACAAAAAGGAAAAAACGAAGAGATGAGAATAATGAAAAATGTAAGGACACGAAAATATTTTAAGCCAAAGTGTCGGCCATTTTGTTGGATAATGAAAATTTATTTCCACCCAAAGAATGTTTGTGAGTTTTTCGTGAAACTAATGCTAAGAAAAAAATAGAAGAAAAACTTACTCTGTCTTCTTGACGGTTGGTGTTGGCTCCCTTTTTCAGCGGCAGATGTGGAAATGGATGCAAATCAAATTCGAAACGGCGAAGGAAAAGAAAGAAAAATTAGAAATCTCAGAAACTTTTCGAAGTATATATAAAAAAATGTATAAAAAAAAGAAGGAGAATATTTTTCAATTTTACACAACTTTAAACTATTTTGACTTAAGAAATCTGTGAATGTTTTCGAACTCGTCATTTTCAAATTTAATTTTTTACAAAATATAATCTGAATTCGGGATTTGAATTTGATTTGCACATGAAATATATACTTACTCCTCCTCTTCGCTGTAAAGAAAGAAAACTTAAATTAGCAGTTGAAATATTTATGTTTTTTTTTTAAAAATTAATAATTAGGTCGACTTTTGAATTAAAACTTCGAAAGCTGACTTTGTTTAACCCTTTGCGGTCGTATAAAAATTTGGGTATGGGTATCTATTGGTCGGAATTAATTTGTTTGGAAAGAGCAGGGATACATATACACAATATTCACTAATATTTACTCATATTTTAACAAGAGAGAATATCTAATTAATCCTAAATACAATTTAGAAAATATTCTTTGGAATTATACAATGTAAATTTTGATATCTCCAATTGTATGAGTTCACGAAAAGGTTTAAACTGATGTAGGAATGCATACAGTATAAGATTCGTATATATTCGTATAAATCCTTGCTGTGGTGGCTGAGAGCAGACATACGACCACAAAGGGTTAAAAGAGCCAAAGTTTTGGTTTTGAATTTAAGTTCAAACTGAGTAAATTTTCTCGAAAAATAATTATAACATTATATAATTATGAAGTATAAATGAGTTAGAAAGCCCTCTCAATGAATAACCATCAACTCTGATTTGCTGTCTGAACTGTATGAAATCTGTATTAATTGTCAGATTGCAGAATGTGTTCCAAATTAAATCTCAAGAAAACTCGTAAAGGTTTCGCTTTGAGACTGTGGTTAAATCTTTACCGACTTTTGAAAGAAGAAAACTGGGAAAATTACTTACGAGTAAACTTCCTCTTCGTCCGACATTTTCTAGGAAGATGTATGAAACTGTAAAAAAGCAATACACGAGTTATTTTTCGAGTCTTTAATTTCGTTTCGACGACAATTAAAAATTCGTTTTGTCATAAGCTTAATTTTTTATTTCCCCATTGAAATTTCAGGTATGCACTGGAAAACCTGACAATCATTTGCACAAAATCATCGTTGCTTTTATTCGATTCTAAAAGAGTTGGTGGATTTTTGTGGGGGAAAAATTATTAAACGTTTTATTTTATTTTTGAATTATTTTTGTAAATTGTATTAATTTGTATTAAATGATTGTAATAATTTTTATAAATTTAATTTGACTCCTTTTTTGTGAATTTCGTCTTTTTTCAATTCATCTAAAATTTTTTTGCTCTGAACCAAAAATAAAAGGCTTTGGCTTTTTACTAAGTAATAAATAAATAAATTTTTGATTTTAAGAAGTAATACTATTTGCTCTGATCAAATCTGGAAAATCTAATAGTCATAATTTGAAATTAGGACAAAATAATTCCTCACATTTTATTATCCTTAAATTATTTACAGAAAAATTAGATTAAATTTAATTTTAAAAAAAATATTTTAAAAATTCTCAAATTATTTTGACCGAGTTTATTCTGCGCAGGCGCACAAACTACGCAGAACAAATTCTATACTTAGAAATGGTGGACGTCTTCTAGAATTTCTCTTTATTCTCCCTCGAATAATATGGATCAAAATTGAAATTCATTATATTTAATTATTATTCTGAAAGCTGAAGAGCAGATTTACATGCTTACGAAATCACAGATTAAGTATTATCACCGTTGATTGGAAGAGATTTCGATGGGCGATCGCCTCCATTGAAGTTTCGCGCCATTTTTACATTCAAATAACTGTTTTTTCTAAGATTTAAAAATGCAACGGTTTCGGAAAGAAAATATTTTTCAACCATTTATATAAAACATATTTCGTCCACCAACTCTTTTCCCACATTTTCATTTCACATTCACACGAAGAAATTATTTGGAAAAAACTAAAATTTTCAAAAATATACATTTGAAAGTTTTGCGGGACTTAAATGAAAACACACAAATTTCAAATATGATTTTTTTTTTCACAGTTATAAACCGTACTTACACTAAAACAAAAAACAAGCAAAAACGGGAGTCTGTCAGAAGCCTCTACCGTGAAGGAATGTGGACTGGTTGAAGCCCAAAGATCCTCTGGGTCTTCTGAGGTGCGCCTGCGTTGCCCTGCCACCAAAATAAACCCAGGGATTACTCTTTCATCCTCGGTTTATGCTTTCCCACAACTCTCTCGCTTAAAATGGTTCATTTGTTGTCAGTTATGTAATTCTTTGTCTCTCGGACGCCACAGATCAAAATCCATCGCACACATGCACGCATTGGTTAAAGGAAAGGTCAAGAAAACCTTAACAGTATGATTTCTTCTGACTTAACAAATTCGTTATTTCAGTGTCTGATTCAGGATGAAAAGGACGAAATGTTTTCCTGGATTTATCTCCGTATGAAACTGAAAGTACAGTACACTGAAGTTTTTAGCTTTTGAAAAAAAAACTTATACTTTTCCCGCAAAAGACTGTCACAGAACTTCTCCGAACTGAATTCAAATTCAGTTGAGTATCTTAGACATTGTTGCAGATTTGATAGCTAAAGTTATTGTTAGATATTTAGAGTTAAGAATAAAAAGTATACTCTGTAGGCGTTGAGTGCCAAAGGGAAGAAAAAATGGAGGTTTGAGTCGGCCACAGATAAGTACAGATTGTAGACCACAGAGAGAACCATTTAGAAGGGAAAGTAGGGAAGAAGGAAATGGCAGAGTAACAAAGCAAAGAGATGATTAAGAGAGAAGGAAAAGAAAGAGGAGAAGCAACAGAAGATCACTTACAAAATGGCTGAATAAAGAAGAGACTTATCATAATGACATTATTTTTGTGCAATTGGATTATTGAGATACATTCAGTTTTTCAGGAAATGTGTAATTACATCTAATATTAAGACAAAAGTAAACTGAGATTTCCAGGGTTCAATGCTGATATTTAGGAGATAATATTAATTAATCATAATTAATTTTTTTACAGATTGAAAGAGAAAACTAAGAAAACATAGAAGAAGAAAACGAAAAAAACCATAGAGCAAAACAAGGAAATCTTTTTTTTCTTTTTGAAAAAATACATAAAGAAAAGTATGTGTTTGATGATTGTCAACAAAGTCTAATAATACATAGGGAATTGGCCTCACTTTCGGGAGGACTCAATTTGACAGTTCTTTTTTAAACCTAACAACAAAACACTCACTAAATTCCTCTTTGACTTATTTTTCATTTCGAAAACCAAAATTTTTCGAACGAAAATCCTTCACGTGAAAAATTAGGGCATTTTCAAAAAATAAATGACCGACAAAGGATTTCGTGTTCAATTTAATTTGAATTTTAATTTTTATAATGCGAGGTTTTTGTGTCGAGTTTTACTGCTGGAAGTTATTTTTAAAAAAAATAAGTAAACAAAATTTTTCCCCGATTCATATGGCTGTCGCGGATCAATTCTAAACGAAGGATTGTACTCTGATGTGTGAAAATGGCCGAAAATAAACTCCACCCATTCAGTCCGTGAATTTTATGGCTTTTAAATTTAAACGTCGATCCGGTCAGATCTGCATTTTTTCCCCTCAAAACAGTCCCGACATCGGAACTGAAAAACTTCCCAATTTTAAATTCGGAACACCACTGAAATTTTATGAGCCGCTGCCAAGACGGTATTGGAAAGTTTTGAATCAGATCAATTGAAGATCAGTCGACAATTACTAAATACCCATTTTTATTACAATCGGGCCGACAAACAATTGGGCGAAAAGTTGGCTGAGATATTTTACAGAGACGGGCAAAATCTCCTGTTTCGTTTTCTGGGGTTTTGATCAATTCAAAATGGCGGTGGCGGTTGAAGCCGTTAACCCACCTTGAGATTCACAAAAAGGCATCGCCAACATTTGGGATGGGCGACAGATTTAAACGCTCCAGAAAACACTCCTCCCAAATGCAACTCCATTTTAATTGTAATAAGAAAACATTCACCGCACTCGAAAAATGGAAAAGCTTCGTTTACATGACGTCACCATTTCCGAGCATAGACAGTTGGAAATGAGCCAGCGAAGCCTTATTAGGCAGCGCTCAGAAACGTGATAGCCGCACTCTGAGCTCAGTTTATTTCTATCGGTTGATGGTTGCACACTTGAAAGCCATTCTCGTGGAAAGCCTGAACGAATGATCACTATACTCAACTCATATATTTTTATAAGTTCTCATTACAAATAATAAATATTTGCTGTTTAAAACTGAGACCACTCAACCGACTGAGACGTTTTACTTTTCCTCGTTCGTTAGGATTTTTATTAGTTGATCTCTTGGGGTCCATATTAGAATCATTGTTTTGGTTTAATTTGCCAAATGATTAGATTATTTGGGGTGATAGTCTCTTTGGATTTTGATGGAGGAATTAAGGTACAGAATTTTTGAAATAAAGCAATGAAAAGACGAGTATATATATGAGTAATTAACCGTAATATTTTCGGTTTTTGACGAAATGTATCACAGTTATGCTTTCCCCGTGGGTTCATCTTTTAAGGATTCTTCCTCCTCCAAAATAGAATTGGAGCTTTTGAGCACTTTGACTTCATCGTGAATGGCCGTCGCTTGGAAATTCTTTTCGAAAAGGATCGGAGTGGTGCCAGAATCCTTCAGACCCTGAAAAAGAGAAATTGTTTCTTGAAATATGTTCCAATTCAGTCACAAATTCAATGAGAGAACGCTGCGTATCGTAAATAAATCAGTTTATTTATGTTCACCTTATCTTTGCCTAAACTTCCGTGACGTTTTAAGTTCGGAGCTGAGTTTTTCATTTCGGACGGATTTGAGTATCTTCTGTGGTTCATGTCGAGGGTAGATTTCAGTATGTCCACCTTGGAAGCGCTCCCTCTGCTCAAATGGTAGTTACTCCTCTCCAGAGAAGTTATGGATCCTCTGTTATGAAACTCTATCATTAAACTCAATCTTTCAGCCGAAATGGCGACGTCCTTCATCAGCGGGCCTTTCTTTTTCTTCGTCAATCTTTTCTTTTCCTCCATTTCTGAATAGAAAGTGTTTATTCATCAGATGAAACCTCACACAACACAGCCTTCTTTTTTATTTACCTTCTTTATACTGATTTTCCAGTTCCTTCACAACCCGTAAATTTTTCAGCCAGAGATGATGCAAAAGGAAGTAGGAAAAACCTCCTCCGATAGCTGTGAGACCCATTACTCGAAAAGACCTCCTCGTGCCCACTGTACCTATTAGTATACCTCCTACAAAACTTCCGCTTCCTCTGCCTGGAATTTTTTTTTCAATTTAAAACCGCTTTTTGGATTCCCTCGACATAATGATATGATTTTCCCATTTTGGAAATTACAAAAAATTCTCAAAAAAGGAGTTCTTCGAGAATAAGTTTCCTAAAAAATCTGAAGGAATTATTACCTGAAGTAATGTTATACACTTACCGAGACTGAAGTGGGCCATCCCAAGAACGCCTATCAAAGTGGCCAGGAGATTTTTGGGGGCGAGCAAAGCGCAATAAGTGGCTGCGGCTATCCACATTAAGTGAACAGCGAGAGCTTCCATTGCTTCGAAAGGGAAGCACCACCAGGCCTCTCTGGAAAAATTTCTCAAGCTTGTATTTGATCACAACGAGAAATACCGCATTTAATATTGAGATATTTTCTCACTCGATGAATGAATAGCCCATAAGCCTCACTGCGTGCAGGAAAAAAGCAGCAACGATTATATTAATATGGCCTAATTTTTTAGTGATTCTATCCGCTCCGTACAAAAACGGCATCGAGCTAATGGTGCCAATTGTGACGGTTATTCCTGCAGAAAAAGTAATTATGAAATGAACACTGCGGATGAATTAAAAATCAATTAGGAGCCTTACCCAACAGATAATTGCTGGCGCCGAGTTCTTTCAAATACAGAAAAACGTAGCTTTCGATAAACCCCCAAAAATTTCCCAGGAGGAACAGAAAAAGAATGAAAAGCACCACGTGAGGCATTTTAATAATATCGATTATGTCTTTGAGGATGTTGTCGGCCGGAAGTCGAGGGGCGAGCGGCATCAAACACACCGTGATGATGGAAACGGCCAGAAGAATATCATACGTATAAAAAGCAGCACTGTAGTCAGTGTAGCCTGAAAGAAGAATCTTGCTGAAGTGAAAATCGTGCGCGAAGTTGGCGAACTAAATTCTACCTCTGTCCGAGCTGTAATAATCAATGAGCACTCCTGTTAAAGGGGAAAACAGAGCCATGCCAATGCTGGAAAAGAGGCGCTCTCTGCCGAACTCCCCTCCATATTGCTGAATCAGAACAAGGGCGATGGGGTCCATTATTGTCACGCATCCGCTCAGCATGGTGGTTCCAATGAATCGGAGGAAGAAGTAAATCCAGAAGGTTTTGTCATCGGATTCTTTGTAATCTGGAGGGCAAACTTCTGGGCCACCTTCGCTGGAAAATTAAGCAGATATTAAAGGAATAGTCTGTTATAGTGAGACCGTTTAATAAAAATATCTACGGCTTTTCACTCACATGAAATTGCACTTCTGCAGCATACAATCGGCTGCCAGATCTTTAAGCTTCACCAGAGTCAAATTCGTGGCGAGAACGAGTCCTCCGCAACGAAGATCGAATTCTTCGAGGGCGGTGACATTCACTCCGGCTTCTTCCAGCAGTTCGGGACCAAATCTGGTCCTGAAATCGGTCACCGTTTCATTTTCGTCTTCGTCCGGTTCGATTTCCAAACCTGTCAAAGTCGTGAGTTTAGACCATTGTCAGAGTTTTGAGGTTTTTGTCTTTGAGGAGCGATTACCCAGCTGTTCTATGGGATCCCCGAGGTTCTTATGCAATCCTATGAAAAAGAAAGCACTCGGCTCGTCTTCCTGCTGCTGTTTTTGACGGTTGGATTTCTTCTTCTCTTTGTTTTTCTTCCTGTGCTTTCTAAAATAAGAAAATATTGTGAAATGTTAGGTGATATATAAAGACAGTTACGCGATTTAAATTGAATATACAGATTTCTAATACGATGTTTATATAATTCGTATTCTTATCAGTTTTGAATTTTATTGATAATTTCATCCGTTGCAACTCAATCCTGTTACCCTTCAGCTGTCCTATTTTTGGGTTTGTCGAGGTGAAATCTCAGGTCTTCTTTCGTTCCATTGGCCGGCTTCTTCGACTTCTGCACCGCAACTTTATTGGACCTTTCCTCCTTTTCCTTTTCTCCCAACTGCACCCCATGAAACACTGGATTTTTCAGGTTCAGCAAAGTCGGAGGCATGACGGCTATGTCGGAGGGCAAAACGGGGTGTTTCCGGGGTTTCGAGATTTTATCTTCTAACAAGCAATAATCTTCGCAATCGTCCACCACCTGAAATGTGGCGCTCTTGAACCCTTTTTATTTATTTTTTTTTAAAGGTTGGTCTCTGAGGAGATTACCATATCTAATTCTTCTTCGTCGGGACATTCTCTGCTGGGGCAGGGACTCCACCAAACCTGAAATTTTCAATTTAAGTTATACTTCGTCGGAGTCTTCCCGCATTCCGAGGGATTTCACCTCAACTTTCCCAGTGGCCGGATGCCTGACGACATATGCAGCTGGCATCATTCCAGGCATTTCCTGATGGGGAATGAACAGCAAAACATGATGAAAAATAAGATTGAGAACCAGCGAGAGTATGACAACGGGTTTATAATTCCCTAATTTATCCACGAGGAACCCTACAAAGATTGGGAACGTATTAGATTGAAATTCGGTCCTTAGAATGAACATACTTAAAATGAGAAATTTCACCCGTCAGTGGCGGAGCCAGAAAAGTGGTAAGTGGCAGTGCAAGGTATATGACCGCTATGTCTTCCACTGTGAGTCCTATACTTTGCATGTGGATCGTTAAATACGGGAGCAGAGCCGCTGTGGCTGAATCCAAAATAAAAATTAAGTATAATATTTATTGGGAAAAAGAGAAATAATGCTGTTACTCACCTCCGTACATTACGAATAAGGTTACCTTTAAAAAAAACAAATTAGGGTTAATTCTAAAACGAGTGCAGAATCTTTTAAATCTGGCATTCGTGAAATTTTCTTCTTTGTTTTCTTTCTCCATTTCGTTGCTTTTATCCGCTTCGGGCTTTTCATTTGGATTATTTTTCTTAAGCAACGACTTTTCCTGCGTGAGATTTTGTTTATTTGTTGTCATTTCGCCTCCGATATTTCCATTAATGTTTCCTCAATGGCAATTTATGCGCTGTTTTATGTAATTATCGATGAAACGAGAAGAAAGCTTAATGTCGTCTAAGTAGAACGCACTCAAACTCAATTTATATCACTTTTAGTTTCTTTTTCGATAGTCGAACCCTTAGAATTAATGCACTGGCGATTGAATGTGGAAGATCATTGCAACAGAGCACCAATACCTGCACTGACGTCGAGGGAAAAATACAACTGACACGCGGGAGATAATGCAAACAATACTGAAACAAAAACAGACATTTTAATGCTTATGTCTGAGACAACAGCCGAGGGTCTAAAGTTCAAGATTTTCCAATTTTTTAACAGTGCATGGGAATTTCGTGAACATATACTCAAACTCCAAGGATGAGCAATTAGAGAAAATAATTTTCTTTTTCAGTGAGTAAAAGGAACTGAAATTTCCAAACGTAAAACAACCAAAACTAAAATTATATCATTTCAGGAAATTCAATTTGAGTTTTTGAACAACCACAGTTATTTAATAACAGAATTCAAAACATTTAAGTAATTTTAATTAAGAAAAACCTCAATAGTGTGAGTATTCATGCTTAAAATTTTGAGTATAGGCGATAAAATTTGAGCAAAGCATAACTATTTTTAAAAATCACTCTAAGTTTCAATTCTACAAAATTTATTCCATTTGTTTTTTTATTAAAAGCCTTATTTTTGATATTACTATACTTAATTCATCAGTTTTCTTCGGTTTTAAAAATTAAATAATATGAATTTTGAATTTGAGTTATTGGAAATTTATTCTTCAAAAATTCAGAATATAAAGTAAATCTAATTTTTCCTTTTAAATTTTAATGAGTTTAATGAGTTTTAGATGGAAAAAAGTCAGATGATACATAATCTTATTGGATAATTGCGAACTTCCATTTTTAAATCACTGAATTTTCATTAGGGAGAAAATGAGAAGAGCAAAAGCGGTTATAAAAACGATAGCAAAATCAGGAAAAACATTTTTTAAAATTAAAATCAATTTTACGTAAAATTTTACTGGAAATTATACATAAAAAATATCGGAAAATAGATAAAAAAGTTGGGAAGAATATTTAAAAGTTTTAAAATTAAAAAATGGCGGCAAAATTGTTTCAGAAACAGATTCAGAACAAATAAAATTCATATTGTGAGAGTCAGAGCAGTGATCGTTTTAAAGATGGCGATGGTGTATTTGTTTGTTTTCTTGAGTATTTATTATAAATGATATTTGAACAAAATAACTTATTTAATATTGTTTTATCCAGGCACTTATTGTAGCTTTTAACAAATTTAGTAACAAATTGTAAAATACATTTTGGGGACTGGTCAGGAAAATATCTTTGAAAATGGATGTGGATAATGAAATAGATCAGACGTTATTGCACCAATTCAGTTGTATGGGGACCACTGATAAAGATGATTTAATAAAACAGATGCAGGCGATTGTAGGTCACCAAATAAACTCAAACGCAGCAGCATTTTTCTTAGAAATGAACAATTGGTAAGAGCTCACATTTAAATGAAAATAATCATTTCCAGTGGTGCAGTGTCGTCGTAAAATAGGCCAAAAATTTTTCTGGCATACGATGACGTCAACCTTGAGAATCTTTTGTTTCTGATTATCAGATCCTTATAAAGTCTTATTAATTTGCGAAAATTGTGCTGTTTTTTAGCACTTCAAATTAAATCGCCAAACTCGTTTGATTTTCAATCTATTTTATCGAAACTGAACCGAATTTTCCCGAATAAAAATACGAATACTCACAAAAGTACCCATTCCAATAAAAAAATGTTTTTTTCAATTTTTAAAGGAATTTGCAAGCAGCTGTGGGATCCTACTTTGATATTAACACTTCACATAAGTTGCCTTCCATGATACTAATTAAAGATGTTCCTGTTACTAAAGGAGAGGGCATCAGTCCGAACACTAAGTAAGTTGTAAATGATTGCATTTCACCTGAAAATATAAAAAACAAATTGAAATTTTTATTAGAATAATTATTTATTGTTTTTTTTTAAATAGATTTATTAAATCTTGGCATATTCAAAACAATGGAAGTGAGTTGTGGCCTCCAGGATGTTATTTACAATTCACTGGCGGTCTGTGTATGTCCCAGCAGGGAAAAATACCCGTTGTGCCTGTTGCTCCTGGTTGTTGTACTTGTCTCAGCATTGAAATGACTAGTCCCTCTGAACCTGGCATCTACCAAAGTAAATGGAGAATGTGCACTAGTTCAGGCAGTTACTTTGGAGGTGAGTAACGAGTGGAATCACATTATCGACTTGACATATAACTGATTGTTTCTCTCTCTCCCCACAGATGTTATTTGGGTAATATTGACAGTACTAGATAATAATGAATTAGAAGGTTTAACACAGCAGCTCTCACATTTGAGTGATCTCGGATCACCTCCAAGGACTCATGGGTCGCAAGTAAATCCTTTCAATTCATTTGAAACATTTTTACAAGTGAGTGTTAACCCATATGGAGTGATTAGTTTTGAATCATTTCAACAGTTGGTTTATATTCTGGTTATGTTTTCAGGGCCCAATGCAACCATCCAGTCCTGACAAGGACAGCAATATGACATGGTAGTAATGTCTCAAAAACTGTGATATATAAGTGGGGGATAAATTTTTGCCAAACGCAACTGTAATTGTAAATAGTTACAAAACTAGTTTTTAGTTTTTTTGAGATGCATATGTAGTTCCATTGGAAGTTCAGTCATTCAAAGTTAAATAGATTAGAACAAAATAATTACATGGACTTGTGAAAACTTTCAAACTAAAAAAACATAATTTTACGGATTAATATTTTTTTTTATTATTATTATTAATATTTATTTTCATAATTTTTTTTTTTGTAATGTGTGCTCTTGATGGAATAATCATGAATTGAAATTTTTGGTGATTATTTGCTTATTTCAAAGCACAGTTTGGAATTTTTTGGACAGAAACAGGTTTTTGCTTTTTTTTTCTTAATTGAAAAGAACAGTCCAAAAATTTTGTACTTTATTTTTTTGTAAATTTTATTTTAATTTGTTTAAATTTGAGTAAATTAAGAATTTCTGAGGTTTATTTTTTGCGCTTTTCCACGCGGTTAACGCTGTATTTACTTAATACTAAGCAAAAGAATAAAATGGAAAATAAAAAAAACTTTGTAAGAACTTAATTAATTTGTTTTTACATCTTAATAATTTAATTCAGGATTTCAAGGACTAAATGATATTTCTTTGTTGATCAAAGAAAATATATTCTTCTGAATGTTTAAATGGGAATGTTGAGATAACCGACATCAGTGAATTGTTTCTCTGGAATAAATTCAATTCCAGAATTGCTCTTAAAAATTCTTTTGTATTAAAAGAGCATTAAAAAATTTATTTAGTCTTCATTTTGACATTTGCTCAAACTTTTTTACTTCATTCAGATAATTAAGAGATAATTTTTGTGGACATAAATAAATCTTTGTCAGTGGATTCAGTAAACGTTTGAATTTTCTTAAAACATTGTGTCGTATCTTATTAAAATTTTCACCTGAAACGAACACGTCAAAAGCCATGTAATTTACATTTTTATTTATATTGTAAAACATTTTTTTTTTTTAATTCTTGACATGAGGTTTTGTTCTGGGAAAGAAAATTCAAAAAAAAAAAATCATAAATCAATTTTGTTTAGGGAATATTTAAATTTTGTTCTGGTTATTATATCTGCAATATTATCATTTGTATAATTATTGTTTTTTTCACTTAAGTTTATTATATTATAATTTTCGTAATTTTCTATAAATGAACGTGAATAAAATGTAATTACTGAATATTATGGTTTTTAACTGTTATTTATCTCCTGATTTTTTTCCCCAAAAGACTGAAATGTTTTCTCAAAAAAATAATAAAACCTATTTCAGGATCGAAGCGTATTATTATCGATAAGGAATTGAAATTCAATGATTTGATTACAAAACAACGTGAATTAATAAAAAAATCCATTTATTTGACCTTCTCTACCATTAATGTTTCTGAAAATTAAATTTTATCAAATTTATCAATAAAATCAAAAAGGTACATTTGAAACTTTCACTTTATTTCAATCTCAACTTTTTGAGATGTTTTTCTCACATATTTATTTTTTCTGTTTCTTTAGTTTAAAACATCTACTCTCGCAAGTAATACAGGTTTTCCTAAAAGGTTTCAAATCCCCTGCCTTGGAAATAGAATATGGCTAATGTTTTTTAAGTTTATCAAAAATTATGATCGACCTCCAACATTTTCGGGGGAGACTTTAGGCCTTTAATAAAATGGAAAAAATAACGGACGCGAAACTTTTATTAAATATATTTTTCGGCACTCCTTAGGCAAGGGATTACGCCGTATTCCTAATTATTGCTTCGAATAATACATTGAGCTATGTTAACAGACATTTAGACATTTTACCTATTTTTCACTCGACTTCTCAATTTGGTTTTTTCTAACAAGGATCTGTTTACGAGTAAATTACGTCTGCATACTTTTATAAAAACCTTTTCTTCCTGTACAATCGGGATGTCGGTGAATATTTCCTTTCGCTCCAAAACGGTTAGATTAAATGGTTTGAAAATGAATCAACGACTCATTCGACCGTTGAACCATAGAGACCATAGAGACAAATTAAAATCCTCAAAGCTGTTGTCTCTGAGGGGAGGAAACTTCTGCCAGTTTCACATTTTCTATTTTTTATCTTTCAGAATAAATCAGCCCCAAATTTTACGAACCTTTTTAAACTGTTTCAAAGCGAAACCAATTTATTATAACTTTTCTCACTGAGAAGTTTGTGCGTAAGCTGTAGTAAATCCCTCAGTAAGTGACCGGATATATTCCAAATCCTTTTTAGTAAAAAAATAAATGTATGTCCAATTCCAAAACAGTTTTTAATATCGGCGTTATATAATTACGTATTTCAACAAAAATGGAGCATTCCGGACATTCCCATTCTTGCAAATAAATAACGAATCAGATATGAAACTCCATTCAAATCCAATATGATCAAATCGTTCCGTAACAAAAATTAAGTCGGGGTGATTGCAAATAAAAGAAAAGTAAAATAATGAGGAAAGTTATAATTTAATCTTGAATGGTTGCAACCTGAAACTCTGTGCTTCAAATATTATCTTTTTTTCACGTAAATTAAGTATATTATTAAATATGACTTTTAATTTTACGTAAAAATTTGTAATTCATGAAACTTAGATGACGCTGTTTATAAAAGCGAGAAGGAATTAAAAGCATAAAAAAACTTTTGTATGATAGAAACTCATGTGAATTATTATCCGTTTTCTGATCAGGAATCAATTTTTCATAAAAACTGACTTTTTCATTCTTTAGTTTTCCGATTACTTAAAAGTACAACTCTCCCTTTAACATCAACTATGCACTCTGTGTATGATAAATATTTTCATGATGTTATTTTTCATAGATTTAAAAAATATGTATTTTTTTATGAAAACCCTTTCTTAAATTCTTTTGTCCAACAATACGTGGCGTTCTATAACAAGAACACATTTAATAATGATATGAGGCTGCAAGTCAAAATTTTCCTACCAAAAATTATTCCTCCTTTGAAGAAAGTTTGTGTGAATACGTTTAAAATGAGTTTATAAAAATTTTTTAATCACGAAATCATTAACTCAAAGTAATCAATTTTAATCACCCGAATTCCGAAATATTTAATGAAATGAAATTAGCTTATTCCAATAAAAAATCATCAAAATTAAGAGCTGAATATTTTAACTTAAAAAACTTCGATTAAAAATAGTGAAAGCATTTGATCGGTGTTATGTCATAGGATAAATAAAAGCGTCTGAACCGAATACTCATTTTAAACGGGATTTTCAATAAATATCACTGCACTCTTTTTTGTAATGACTTTTCTCGGCCCATTTAGAGGTTTTCTTTTTGTAAGAGTATCAAGGAACCAGGTTAGGTACCAATGTTACTATCAAGTATAATCTCCCTCTTTAAAAAGAAGTTTTTTGCTTAATTTAAAATTTGCGCATTGGGAAGTTTGTGTTTCTATAAACGATGACAATGAATTTAATGGTTTTAATTTAAACGGAAGCCCAACCCGAATTTTGTTCCTTTTGAGCTAATTCTCAGGCTTAATGTCTCCTTGAATTCAAGCTATCAATATTATACTTCCATTACAAACTGTACGTCTGAAATAAAATAAAGCAGAGCACATTTGTTTTTCAACCAAATGTTTTGGTTTCTAATTATACTTTACAATATTTCCAATATTTCAGTACTTTTAATTGCATATAAAATATTACTAAAATGTACATACTAAAGAGTAATATAAATTTTCATATTTCAGAAACTAAATAATAATAAGATGAAACACCATCACTCTGAGACAAATTACATTTTGACAAAGAACAAATGGGTTCCTTCACATTTGCAAGTTTGAATCATTCAAATAATTCCCATTGGGACGTTCGAAGAAAACGACGGCACCATCGGCTGTTAAGGCGTCGAGTGATCAAAAAGCCATTTCCATGTTTATTAATCAGCCTCACGCATGGGAGACACCCAATTGCATTAAACACATTTTTTTTAAATGAGAAAACAATATTTGGGCCATATCTATTTCAAATTGAAAAGTTAAAAAGAGTAAAACCTAAAATTTGTACTATTATCTTTTTAGGAAAATAATATATCAATTGGCTGTGTAACCAACTGATTTGGGGGAAGCGCACTTGGCACACAGATCAGAGTAGGGTTTCCCATGAAGAAAAGTAATTATTAATACTGTCATGTTATCACAACCTAAACCACCCATCTGACAATCTGGCGCAAGGCAAGTACTCATTAAGTCCTCGCAGATGTCTTCCGGCAGCATTCCACCGCCTATTCTATTTCTCACAAATTCTGCTACTTCCTGCAAACAGGAATAAACACCTTTAATATTTGCTTTATAATATACAATGATTTACAATAAACTCTCAAATAATAAGAATAAGGGCATACCTCATTTGACATCACATCCCAAATGCCATCGCACGCAATTACTAAAAATTCCCAATCTGGTGTTATGGTTCTACATTCAACATCAGGATATGCTAAAAAAAAAAATAATAAAATCTATGAGTTCTTAACTGATGAGAGCATAATCTAAACCTTGAAATAATCATAAGGGCAAATCTTTATTGTTTCATACATTTACAGCCCTCTCTTATTATGATTAACATCAAAAAAATAATTGTGAAGGACCCATACCTGTTATTACTTGTTCCTCAGGTATTTTCTTTTCATTTCTTTTAAATATAAAGTCCCCTAATGCTCTGGATAAAGCAAGATTGCCATTGACTCTGTTAAATTCCACCCAACCACCAGCAGCTGTTATTCTTTTTAATTCCGTTTCATTACAAGGTTTATGATCGACGGATAAAACATCTACTTTTCCATTAACACATGCTATTGCTCTAGAATCACCAACATTTGCCTAGAAAAAAAGGAAAAAAAAAATTTGTTTATGATATGCCACTCTCAAATTTTATCATGATTAAAATATTTACATGATACTTACGACATAAAGTTGATTAGCTTTTAATAAACAAACAATGGCTGTGGAACCGGAAAGTTCATCTTTTAAGCTTTCATCATTTAACATGGCCATATCTATATCTAAGAAAGCTTGTTTCAATGCTTTTTCATATTTTCCTTCAGCATATTTTGGTTGTTTTACAACATATTTATGTAAATGTTTTCCAGCATACTGTGCAATTTTAGCTCCTGAAATTTCAATTTAACATTAAATCATTTAAAATTAAATAATATCTTCAATTAAATTTAAATTGAGGAAAATTTTTATGGTAGCAATTAATTCTTTTATTTCTTAATGATTTTTGGGGTTCAATCAGCTTTAAAATTTATAAAGATATGAAACTATAATAAAAATTTACAATACATAAATTCAATATTGAAAGTGATTAAAGGCATTTATTAATTTACTGTCAAATATATGAATTTAGAAACCATAAATTTCATAATTGTAAGCAAAATAAATGTGTGTCAGAAAAATATTCAAATTCTGTTTAAAAAGAAATTGCACATAGATTATGAATCTGTGTACAAATTCAGCCTACTGAATCATATAATTAACCCATTGATAGTTGAAATTAACACCTCACCAAGAAAAAGACAATTAATCTAAAATTAATAATAGAATTCAGAGAGTGATTTAATAATTTGATGATTGCACAATTATCTAATATTATGTAAGCAACATCTAATTTTATAATTAACATGGAAATGATTAATAAACTCTTCCATTAGGTTAACTTTTGCAAATTTTTATTTCTAATATTCGAGTATAATTTAATGAAATGATAAACATAATTAGCAATTACGCAGAGAAATATTTAAAAAAACTAACCTCCATGACCATCGTAAACTCCAAAAAACGAGGTGAGAGGGTCCTCGGGAAGAGATAAAATGTGAGTGTGGGCATCTTCCATGCTAATTCGCCAGCCCTGCATGCAACTCGAGCCAACTTTTAATTCTGAATTTTGACAACATGCAGATTCTTTCGTCGTCACTGGTTCCGATAAAGTTTGCCCCATTTTTCACTTATTTTTTAAAATTTATATCTAACACAAAAATTATGTGATTAAGGCCACTCCTAAGATTACAAATAAATAAATATATATATTTTTTTAAAAATTATCCCTTAATATCATTAATTTTGCAAATTATATTTTTCAACCTTTTAAGTACTCGATGTTTTTCCAAATAGTGTTCATCAGTAATTTTTTTTTAACTTATTTTACAATAAAAAAATAGTCTCCAAAATTTCTCAAGATGCCATGTTGTTTTTAACTGACAAAACAAATGATCAAAGTTGCCACATTTACATAAAAATACTCAATCTCGACATGTTATTAATTACCAATGAGTAAATAAACTTTAACTTAATAATAACTAGCGAAAACTTAATAACTGATATTTTTCACAGAAATGGCACGTACCTTTAGAAAAAAAAGAAGCAGATTTGTTCGGAAATTGTCATGAAAATTGCGCCGTTTCCGTTGTCTGCTTTATCTCAATCTGTGGAATCAGCCAACGCCGGCTCGAACTTCGAGTCTCATACTAAGTGAGAATTAACATCTGACTAATATTATGACAAATATTAAGAAATGCTGAAAGTAAAATACAGGAGAATAAAAATAATTGGAAAATGGTTAATTGCCGTGGGTATGTTGGCTGTTGCTGCATATCCAATTATTATTTCCCCCATGATTGATCCAGAGCCCTATAGTAAGTGTTTCATTTAAAATTAACTCGATACCTCATCAATTTATAATAATTTGTCATTTTGTAATTGTAGAAGAAATCCAAAAAATTGGCAGAAAGGATGTAGTGCAGGAAAAAATTCAGCCTGGAAGTAAGTTATTAAAGAAAATGGCGTAAAATCAATCTGAAAAGTCAGTAGCTTCTTAGTTTTTCATTACGACAATTAACCGAGTAATTTAATTAATTGTAAAATTTTGGAGCATTATTGAGACTGAGATTTCTTTTATAGATATGAAAATTTGGAGTGATCCATTTGGTAGAAAGAAAGAACCATTGGAAGAAGAAGGAAAAATGGGACTATTCTCAGGAACATATTTCAAGGGATTTTAGTCTGTGAAGATATAGTTATTGAAGTTATTCTTCTTTTTAATGAGGGCCCTTTGGGACAAAACATTAATGTCCCCAATTTTTTTTTAAGAAGTCATTTATTTACATTGATTTTTTGAAATGTACAGTATTTTATTATAAACAATTATTTGTTGATTAAATTGTTTAAAGAATAACTGTATTTATCAACCATAGAAATTATAAAATTAATTGGTACTTTTTTAAAAGTACTAAAAGAACAGATTCTGAAGATTTTGTATATTTCTTGTAAGTCACTCATAAAAAAAGGCATTAAATGATACATTATGTGTGTGTCAGTTGGCACTATCTTTGAAAAAATGTTAGATTTTAAAAATAATATAAAGCAATGTAAAATTGAAATTTAAATGTCTTTTATTTAATTCAATGACCATGGAAACTTCAATTCTAGCTAAATATGATTTGAGTCAAAGTAATGTTTCTGGGAAAGAATGGGTGTTTAATTGTTGCTGTTTTTAAAAATTATTTTGGATACACAAGAATTAGAGGGTCCACATCATACTTCATTGGTATTATAAAGTAGCCGCAGTTTCAAATGTGGATAAAATTGGGAATATCTGGTAAATTCGAAATTAGACTCCAAGAAAGCAATTACCATGGACGGATAAGTCCACTCCATCTTAACTGAATTAAATCTGAAATCTTAAGACTTGGCTATTATAATGTCCAAGTACTTTAAAAAAGATAATGGAGTTTTAAAATTCAAATAAATCGTTTGTTTATTTGAGCTGTTTAATCAACAGGAAACTTATTAATCGCGCATATTGTTAAAAGGATCAACTTTATCTCGTAGACATTTGGAATATCCGAAGTACAAAATAAGTTATAATGAACAAAATCTCAGTTATTTTTAAGAATAAAAAAATGTTTTAATTTTACAAAACAGTCATATAATTATGTATTTGAGTTTTAATAATAACAAATCAATATTTTAAAGCCATCTTCTGAGTTTTATAGCAGCATCTTTGCGTACGTCCTAAAATAAATGCTTTTCCTCCTGTCAAAAGAGTGAAATGATTTTGATACCTAATGACTGGATTATTTGACACCAATATTTTTACATTCAGTGAAAACTTTGTGTTTTAAACATTACGGCGTTGAAAATACTGTCGGTTGGCATATTCGCTTCGGCATAAGATGGCAGATGAGTCTTCAGTAACTTCTTTAACGTCTATCAGAAATAAACTTTTAAGGATAACTCAAATCAGTTCTTATGAAGGAAAAGCTCCAGGAAATGAGATTCAGATGTTATGGTCACTTCATGAGGAGGAAAGGGAACTTCTCCATAAGGAAAATCAACCGAGGACAAAACGTTTTACAGTATCGTTAAAGGAGAGAGAAATCAATCCGCCATCTTAAAATGAATGACATTTAAATTACCGCAATTTGACGTTTCACAATGGATATTTAACGAATAATCTTTTGTCACTTGGATTAAATGATATGATTTGTAAATAATCATAATCCATATCAGATGTCTGACCATCCCTTATCAGTGCTTTGTAAGTTTTACTTTTTATCTTTAGCCTCTTTATGAGGCCTTTTTCATTCATCCCTTGAGATAACAGACCTGTTCTCATTATTGAAGACAGGTATGGTGGAAATTTCAATTGCTTAACTCCATCACATAAATTGCTACAATTCGTAGTTATAAGAACTTGATTTAATAATGAAAAATTTGTCCTATTTGTTTTAATTTCTTCCCACTCTGAATTTTTCTTGTTTCAACCAACAAAATGGAAGCAATAAAGTTGCTAAGATTGTCACCACCAACATATATTAGCAAGATCACATTTGGAAAGAGTGATGGGCATTCTCAATAATTTTGCCATTTTTTTCATATTTTATATTTACATAAAAAAAATTTTCAAAACTCATCATCATCACAGACATTCAAGAATACATCAAAAGATTCTCTATTGCAGTTCCCATCAGCATTGAACACATATTTGTGAAAGGTACCATCCAAACATATTGCTGGAAGAGCAAAAATAAAATCTATCAAACTTCAATCTTTGGGAAGTAAACCTTCATTGCATAATATCACTTACCAATCACTGAATGCTTAGAGCCAAAAGCACAAATGCAAGCACATTCTGGAGGTACTGTGAAATTAGCCAAAGCCCATTGAGATTCAACATAATTTCCTAAAAATCCCATTTTGGAAAATGTGGATCTTTTGTTTAAATTTGTATTTTTCAATGCAAATATATGTATAGTGCCCTTATCACTTGAACAGCAAAGAAATTCAGAGTCCCTGCTGAAGTTAATACTGGAAAAATAATAATAATTGAATTAATTTCCATAATTACAATGCTTAAAAAATAATTTAAATTCTATGTTATAATTAAATAAGTTCACAAACTAAATATAATCTTAAATTTTCAATGTGCAGAATGTGAACACAAAAATTATAAATTTATGTATTTGGCCTTGAGCAATAAAATCAACCAGTCAAATTTACAATTGTAATTTAAATTGTTGAAATGCACAGTGGATTACTTTATGTTGCACATCTTTAATGAAAACATTTTTTAACTCAAATCTTACCAATACAATGTAGCAGGATCAGAACCTCTCCTTAACTCAATTAATAATGTTTTTTTTGTTGTGTCCCACACTCTTATAAGGGTGCCTTTGGTGGATGCTGTTGCTACCATTGTTCCTTGCTGACTGACAGCCAGGCAAGCCAGCTCTCCCTGATGTGCATTAATAGTGACTGGGGCACTTGATGTGCCTACTTCTGTGTTACCCAAATCCTTTAAAAGAAGAATGCCCAAATTACAATTAGACAAAAGTTGGGTAATTAATGCCTTCACAGTTTTGGTGAAGTTCACCCTTATTAAATACTCAATCTTGACAGTCAAAAAGGCTTTTTTTATGACAATAAAGAGCCTCATTTATTTCAAAATACTCACCACTAATTGGATACTTCCAACCTTATGACCAGGAAATATGAGCAGTTGTTTTTCAGCAGATGTAATTGATGTGATTTCACAGAGACCCAATGGATTCTCTCTTGTTTCAATTGTCAGTAATCTTTGAGCAGGAGATGGGAATGAGAACACATGAATCTGGTTACTTGTTGCTAATACTATTCTAAAAGAATTAAAAGAATTTTTTAAAAAGATTTTTTGTTTTAATTTCAAAAGGTTTTACTCATTATACTTTCACTTCTGGTCAGGTTGGTGCAAAAACATTTTACTTATAATTTTAAACTGCCATTAATTCTTTCAAATTAAATTTTACCAAAATAAATGATATGTCTTTGCCTTTAAAAAAATAAAACTGTAATCAAAGCAGCAATAGATGAGATTTGTTTCATAAATCAATGTTTGGGTATTGAAAGTCAATTGTGTGACAAAAAGGGTGAACAAAATGTCAAGTAAAGAATTGACTCTACTGCTTAGTATTGCCTTCTTGAATTTTCCCATGTTCAAATAAATTTAAAAGAAAACATATGCTGTTAACTCAGTTTTCTGGGTCACAATAAGCTCAAACTTTTTTCCTCAAACACTTGATTTGGAAAAGATACTCAAAATAAAGTTACATTATACAAATCATTAGATTAAATTCTAAACAGAATTGCATTATAAAATGTTGTTTTTGCATCAACCTGACTAATGTAAAATAATGTGGTGCACACCTGTCTCTTCTTAATCTAACAGCTTTCACAGGACTAACAAAGGTGAAATCAAGAACCAGTGACTTGGATAAGTCATCATATATGAGCACAGTATTGGATGCAAATTTGGGACGACTGCCACCGGATATAACCGCTAATAAATTAGTCCTAAATAACATTTCACATTGGGCCACACTTCCCATGACATCCACATCATAATGAGCTTTTTCGACGAGAGGATCTACATTGTAAATTCGAAGACCACTTTCCATGCAACAAGTAAAGCAACTAAAATCTTGATTAAACCTTAAGCTAAGAATTCCTTTTTCATTAAAAGACATTTTAAATTTTCTATTGTTTGCATTAAAAATAAGGCTAAACTTCGATATTGTATTTTTCCTTTGTCTTACTGACTAATTTTTAACGTAAAAAAACTTCGGGCTCAATTAATTAGTCGCATATTTCTGCACTTATGCTTTTCATAAGACGGTATTTCATTTTTTCAAGAATATTCCTGGAAAATTACTAAATAAAATTATAAAAATTCTTAAAATCAACCAAATCACTGTATTTAGCGTAAACGGATCGTCAGCTGATTGAATCCATAAAATAAGAATATATTTTACTCTATGGAAAAACAGATTTGCGTTTAAATCTTGCTCTATGGTCTTCATTAAGAGTTTGTTTTTTAATTTTTAAAAGGAGCACGTTTTCATCGTTAGAGTTTTTATTTATGATTTATCAAGAATGGTTCACAGTAAGTACTGAAATTTATTCTCAATTAATTAATTTCAATTTATATAAGGATCTCACGAGATGTCTTCTTTCCGGAGTTTGAGTTTTCCTAATTTATTTAAGTATAGTAATTGACAATTAATCAGTAGTTTAATTTTTATTTAAACACCCATAATTTTTTATTTCAGAGGGAAAAAAAGCCTATATTAAAAAAGAGGATGCAACGAAAAGTTCAGACTCTGCAGTCGCACCGAAAAAAGCAAAAATAATCGTGCGTAATTTGCCCTTCAAGAATTTGTCGGAGAAAAGTGTTGAGGACTTATTTAAAGAATATGGAGATATTGAAGAAGTAAAATTGTTAAGGAAAGACAATGGGATGTTTCTGGGATGTGGGTTTGTTCAATTTAAAAAAGTATCAAGTGCTGCCAAAGCCATAAGACATGCCAATGAAAAGGAAATTTTAGGTTAGTTTTTAATATTGTTTTCTGAGAAAATCATGCACTCAAAATACAGAGAATTTGTCAAATGAGATATTATTTTAATAATAAATTGATGGAAATTTTGTTTCAGGTAGGAAAATTGTAGTGGATTGGGCTCTTCCAAAAAAAACATTCTTAGAAAAGATTCAAAAATTAGAGGAGGATCTCAGCAAAAATGAAATTAAAAAAGAAATTATATCAGATGAAGAGGATGGTATCTTTGATTTTGAAATTGATAAAAAGCCAGATAAAGTTAGTGTAAAAGAAGAAGAAAGTGAAGATGAAGAAGATGGGACAGATGAAAGCCAGACAGAAGATAGTGGAGATGATGATGATGATGACAGTGAAGAAGAACAAGAAGAAGATGATGATGAAGAAGATGAAGATGATGATGAAGCAGACAATATTAAAATCAAAAATGAATTTAGTAATAACACAAAAGAAGTTAAAAGAAAAGAGACTTCAGGTTCAAATGATATAGAAGAAGGAAAAACAGTTTTTATTAGAAACATTCCATTTTCAGCGACAAATGATGATTTGAAAAGTTGTATGGAAACCTATGGAGATATTGAATATGCATTGATATGTATTGATAAACTTACAGAACACAGTAAAGGAACAGGTTTTGTTAAGTTTAAGGTAATATTTTTTATGAATTCATTTGTACATAAGTTAATTACTTAATTATTTACAATTGAAGACAACTTTTACGATAAATAATTTTTGTTTTAGGAAAAAGAAAGTGCATCTCAATGCATTAAAAATTCAAATAATATATATTTACATGAGAATGCTTTGACAGTGACAATGGCTCTTAGTAAAGAAAATTTAGAATCAAAGAAAACTTCAAAAAAAGTAGTAAAGGATTCGAGAAATCTTTATCTAATTCGCGAGGGAGTGATCGTGGCGGGTTCGAAGGCCGCAGCAGGAGTTTCAGCAGGGGACATGGCCAAAAGACTGCAGCTTGAGCAGTGGAAAAATCAAATTTTGAAAAATCTCAACATGTTCGTCTCGAAAACGCGTTTAGTCATTCATAATCTCCCGCCCTCATACGACGACACCAAACTGAGAAATCTATTTATGAAACACAGCAGTCCTAAAGCGATAATTAAAGAAGCGAAAGTTATGTACGACAAAAAGAAGGTGAATTCTGCCGGGAAAAATATTTCCAAAGAGGTCGGTTTTGTGTCGTTCACAAATCACGAGGACGCTTTGCTCGCACTCAGGAACATAAATAACAATCCAACAATATTCACTCCGAAAAAGAGGCCGATCGTTGCCTTTTCGATTGAAAACAAAGCGGTCATCAACACCAAATTAAAAAGAGTAGAAAAGAGCAGAGTCAAATTGGGAGTGAGTGATGTGTCCGATAAAGCATCGAAACTGAATAGGAAACAAAGACGGTTCTTAAAACGACGAGAAAAATTTATTGAAAGACGAAAGGAAGCGAAAAAGTGTAAAGGCGATGAACCTGCGAAGAAAAGTAAAGAAGACGAACCTGTGGAAGCGAAGAAGAATAAAGAAAGCAATAAAAGGAAAATGGCGAGTTCTGAAAATGACCATCCGAACAAAAAACAGAAGATCAGTAATGGCGTTCAGTCGGGCGAGGAGTCCTTACAGAATTCTTTCACCGGTATCATTTCCAAATCGGGAAATAAAATCAAACTGAGATCGAAATTCAGATTAAAAAATCAAGCGAATATTCACAATAACACACTGAAACAGGAGAGGCGAAAGAAGAGAGAAAAAGCAAAGACAAAATTAGCGAGGATTAAACTCCCCAAAGAAAAAAAAAACCGGCCGCGATTAATAGACGACTCAAATTTGTCAAAATTGTTAAAAAAACACCGGGAAAGCGTACAAGAGTCATCAATTATGAAGAAATGGTACGACAAATAGTTAAACCGATTATGTACAATGTAAATAAACTCTCATTTTTAAAACTGTCACTGTTTATCGCAGAATGACTTGCAGTGTTCATCCGTCACTTATTTCCTTTTTTTTTCTCTCCTTGGCCTATTTCCCTTCACCGCCTTCTTTAAAAGCCCCTCACTCGGTAGCTTTTCATTATTAATTCGTAATTACTTTCGAGATGGAAATGAATCAAAGCTATCGCACTCGTGCTCACTTAATGATGAAACTTGAGTTACTTTCGTAAAAGGAAATGCGATCACTCGGAGCAAAATTACAACCTCATTGTATTCTTTTAATGTAATTTCATTCTTGCAACTGCCATTAAAAGATTTTCATAAACAAACACATTGTTTAGGGTGAACCTGGTCATTCTCTAAAGTTTAAAACTAATTAGAATAAGTCTTTCCGCATATTCCTCAAATATGGGACTGTCAAGGGTAGTGCAAATACAATCGTTGTAAATACTCATAAGGTGTAAAGAAAATTATATAAAAAAAAAGGCGCCAGTCAAGGAGAAAGCAATAATGGCGGAAATTATCTGTATTTTTGTCTCCCAGCGAAGTTTAAACATCGGTTAAACTAATGAAAATTTTACGGATTTCATTTAATTAACCCGTAATCATTTTATATGTTATTTTCAAACGCGACTGAATGGAGGAAATTCTCTGTAATTATTGTAAACGTAATTATGAATTATTGCCTTTTACCTTTGACTGAAATGGCTTTGCACTGTACCTGTGGGCGGTACCTTTTTTTTTAGTGGTACCTTTCAGAAGGTTGATTTGCATCTGTTACCTTGGAGTTGTCAAGATGGCTCAAATTTGTCTTTTCGGCATTGAATGGTGCTCGTTTGTATTAACCTAAAGTAACAATCAGACTTTTAAATTTCTATTTTAATCTAATTTTTAAGGTTTCGTAGAAATGAAAAAAGATTCGGACTATTTGTTTTAATAATCAAAAGGCTCCGTAAACTTTCTATTTAAATGCTCAGTTGAACAATAATTACATAATTTTGTTTTTGTATATGATGAATGATCGAATCAACAAATTATTACTTAATGGAAAATAAAAACGTGAAAAAATCCAAAATTTTAGAGGTTCTAACCGCCTTCCTTATGTCCACTCGAAATTATTTTCTCATCGGCCCTAAAGGGCTATAATCATTGTAATTTCAAAAGTTGGATAACCGATGAATTCTTTCGAGTGTATCCAACGCCGAAACATTCAAACCGCACAAGTTACACTTTTATGTACAAAAATAATAATTTGGGGCAGCTTTCCCGTGTTTAAATAAGAAATTAACGAGTTGGAGCGGATCTTTTGCACCGAAAGCTGTGTTGGATTTGCCAATTAAATCCGGGCGCACGAGTTGTTAGATTTGCTAAACTTTACTGAATATTCCTTAATTCGTCACTCTCTCCGTCATGAATTTTTCTCCTTTATGTAATTTTTGGTACAATCCGTCTATTTCCTGTTAGAGTTTGGGATATTTGCTTTGAGTGGTCTTGGAATCGCCGAGTGCTTCGTTTGAATTTATTTACTAATGAAAATCACGAAAAGAAATAAAACGGAAAAATCTTTTAAGGCAGTCATTTTCACCTTTCCAGACGAACCCGTGCTTTTCTTTTGGCAAAATGCTCTTACATAATTCCCAAAGTGGCGGTGTGTGTTCGGTAACTCAAAGATGAGCTCATTCATTTTATCTCTGTTTGGATTTACCGAATATACGTTTTAACCCTTTGCGGTTGTATGTCTGCTCTCAGCCACCACAACAAGGAACTATACGAATATATACGAATCTTATACTGTATGCATTCCTTTAACTTTTCCTGAGGGAAACTCAATGTCTAATAATCCATCGATTGGGGATAATAAAATTTAATCTAAACAAATGTTGTGCAATAGGTGTCGTCTTTTGAACGTAACAAAATCAAATACATTGTAGAATTCCAAAGAATATTTTATAAATTGTATATTTTTATATTCTTTATTTTTTATATTTCTATATTTGTTTTACATTTATTTTTGTAATTGAAATTTTTGGTCTTTTTTATTTATATTTTGTATTTATTTATCTATTTTTCCGTTAACTAATTTATTTTTTATTTTGTTTTATTAATTTATAACCCCCTTTACAGGCCTCTCTGTGTCTGTGTTATTTATTTAGTTGTAATTTATTTTATATAGTGGAGTAAAAACAATGAATTTGCAACTATATGAAATTATTGAATGTATAACTACTTGAAAATTGAAATTATCTTCATATTTGAAATGATATTGAATTTCTTGTAAAAAAAATTATGTCAAATATAAATAAATATAATGTAATTTATAAATTGTATTTATGAGTAATTAGAGATTGTCTCTTGTTAAAATATGACTAAATGTTAGTGAATATTATGTATATGTATCCCTGCTCTTTCCAAACAAATTAATTCCGACCAACAGATACCCATACACAAACTTATACGACCTCAAAGAGTTAATTCCAACCAATAGATACCCATGCGCAAATTTTATACGACCGCAAAAGGTTAATACATAAAACAATTACACAATGCTGCAGTCAATTTCAGGTAAGGTCTTATAAGCAATCAGTTTAAAAATAAATAAAATTATTTTATAAACGATTTGGTTAAACATTGATGGTTAGATGAAAGATGGGAAGGAGCTTTTAGCACTGCTGTCGACTTCTATCCTTTTGAAACGACTCAAATCAGGACATTTTTAAGTTTCCCTCCCGAAGTCACCGCGCGCGAAAGAAATTTATAATTTTTCGGAAATCGCCCTTAACAAAGGAAACAAAAGTAAATATTCCATGAGAAATTATGTTAATTTCGCCCCGAGGTACCGGACTTGTAAAGTTTTTTTTCCTGCTTCGATGCTAAAACTTATGTAAACGGTGCGAAACCTGTAAATGACTTTGTTTTGCTTTCCTCAAAGACCAAACGCATAGGCTCAAAGTAAAACGGAACAACACCGGCGGCATTTTGTGCTCCTTTCAATTCCGTCCCAACGGTGGTTCCGATTCCTATTTTACCATTGGCATCAGTCGCAGCTGAGATTATTTGGCGCGAGCTTCGCTTAAAGTCAACTTGACATTGAATCCATTGCTTAACACCGCAAAATTATTGTTATTACGTCCGCTCGAATGATCCCTGTTTTTCAATAGTTCGTCCTTCCTTCACATCCTACGTTTCCAAACTCTCGCTGAAATTCCTGTTGAATCGGGCGTTGCGTGTCTGTCCGTTGTTTTTCTCAACAAAGCCATGCATCCTTCCCCTTTCTCAACATCCACCCCTCAATTAAAATTGTCACAGAAACGATTGTGAAAGGAAACACCGAGGGGTAACCGTTTTGTGGGTTTAATGCGGAGTACACGCGAAGGACGAGCCCGAATGAATTCACAAAAGATTATTTTTCGAATCGAGTGGATTAATATTCAAAATATTGACCGTGTCCTACATTAGATACTTAACAAAAATTATTGTTTCCGAAGGACAAGACGCGTTTCAAGATTTACTTTTCCTCTTCAAACAATTCGCAGTAAACTGTCGCAATTGTGTACCGAACATAGTTCGCTCGCCGGTTATTTTCCTCTCAACGGTGAGAAACTTTCAGATTGTTGTGCCTCAATGGAAGTCCATCCAAAAGCTTTAAACTCTTTGAAAGCTTAAAATTAAAATCAAGAGTTTCCATCCAACCATTCAGAAGGAGTTCAAACTTTTTCGAGTTTTGACGTCAGCAGTTACCGAAGTGTCCCGCCATTTTTTTTGGAAAGCCTTTTTTCAAATCTTCTCCCGTGCATACCTCTTTACTGAATGTTTCAGATGCAAAATAAAGCAGTGTATAATTTGTAAATCGGCGATGCGCAAAAGGATCGGTTATTTGCGTTAGTTCCTCCTCAGAGTCTTTTACAGTCCCACTGCATTTGTAATTCTGTTGAAATGTCGGAGCATAATAGGCAATGTCAACTACCATTAAATGATTCGGTAAGAAGATTAACCGCTTTGGCAGAACTTTAAGAAAAAATAGTTATGTAGGCAGAGCCGATAAATGTTATATTGAAAACAAATTCGTTTAATGGCATACACAAAATGTAAGTAGGCCTAAGCCGAATTCAGACATCCATAAAAGATTCGACGGAAGGAAGCGCATACAGTGTTCCTCGCCCCGAATAAAAATGCACTAAACTTATCGAAATTTTTTCCTCATAAAATCTGATGTAAGAACAGAACAAAAAAAAACAGATTATGTCGGTGTTTGATGAATTAGCCTAATTACTAGAAATTCAGTCGAGTCAGTGTTGGAGGTAATTAAATCATCACTATTGGCCGTCGTGACTTTGTGCCAAGTGCCCTGCCTCGACTTTTTCCGAATCATTGAACCTGTTCAGGCTTGCAATAAGTGCATCTACTTGCGGATTTTTTCTCGAGGCTGCACTGTAAGCGCTGCTCGCATTTTAAGCACTGCAAGTTATCTAATCTTAGCATAATAGAGTGTCCTCCTGGGGGATGGACAGTGCATTCACAGGACTTCGATTCTCCAAATTCCGCCCTTAAAACAACACTTCATTTGCTGCTCAAAGACTTTCATTTAAAAAAGGAGTGAATATTGAAGTGCAGAAAAATGAACCATAAATAAATGAAAGGAATGTAAACCTTAAAAACTTAAAACCTTTTACAATTGCCACAAACACCTTCAAATGTTTCGTTCCTAACGCCCGAGGCAAACTACATGTTAACTAATTGCCTACTAATTACTAAAAAATAAGCCGAAGCGACTCAAAGTCAATAAATCACTGAGGGGTTACTGAACAATAAGCAAAGTGAAATTCGCAATTAAACTTCATTCATATGGATGTCACTTATTCAACTGCCCCGGTTATCACACTTATGACAATTATTTACATGATGTAATCATTTGAGATCATTTACTCTTTGTTGTTGCCGGTAAGTTTAAGCAAAAGAGAAGTACACTTCGATCAAAGTAATAAAGAGAGTCAAAGTTTCCATGAAATAACTTTAGCATGTCCAGTTGTGCTTTCTGAATTCCCTCCTCTTCCCGGAAAGCTCGACCAGAGCCCGGGGTTTGACAGGTGCCCCAAATATTATCTACCTCGCCATAATGCGAGCAGTTCACTATTAAATAAGCCGGTAATCGAATGGCGGATTGCATAACGGTCGCTCACGGTATCATAGAGTCGGAGGCTGGTGGGGATGACGAATGCTCAGCCTCCAAATTTTTCTTCTCGAGAGCATTCGGGACAGAAGTGTGGCGGAGTCACCACTTCCAGAAATGAGGTCTCTCCGAGCCGCGAACGGGATTCGAATTCTGCCAAAGTCGGGACAGCACTACTCCACAGTTGTGGGCCTTTCGGAAGCCGACGCCCGCAGCCATTTGGAAGCCAACTATGCGAAACCATACTGCGAAGTGCCCGGTCCCAAGGGACTGCCGCTGATAGGGAACTCCTGGAGGTTCCTGCCTTTGATAGGTAATTATTTATCTCTTTGGTGAAATGGTTACTCAGTGATACGGTTTACTGTAATGCGCCACTTATCGGCAAAAATAAATCAAATTTGACTGTTGATATAACTGACAATTTATGTTTTCTTTCGATAGAACCCAATGTTATCATTTTTCCACTGACAAAAAGTTTCGCTAACTCAAATTTGTGGCAGTACAGAAAGCCCATTTTAGTAAATTAACGATCAACAGTCTCTCTGTAATATTTACTTACAACTTATTTTGTATAACCATCCATTTTTAATTTGTAAACATAACATTTATATATGGGGATGGTCAGAAGTTCCTTAGAGAGTAAATCGATTTTTTTCGATGAAGGAAACACGCAATCACGCTTTTCGGAGCATAACAGTACCATCGATAGGTCACTTCCATTACACATTCGCTCCCATCATTTAGTTTTTATTATAGTTTACGTATTAAATAATCGTTTCGGACGAATGGAGGTTAAACCGAATTTATTCATATGTCGTTGACATAACCGCCGGTGCACTACTATCACTTCGGGCTCTTAAGTCCAAATCGTAATCTCGATGAAGTAACTCCCTCCATTTTTAAACGCTGATCATCGGTTGAGAGGCAACAATGAAATCTGGAACTTGGAAATGCGGTTCCGGCACCGGTAGATCTATTTTGACGAGTCGGAAGAGTCGTGATTGTATCTGTTCCTCTTAGCCTTTAACCGACTACTCGTTAGGATTTTTAAATTTCTTTGGTGATTACCTCCGATATGTTTTCCGAGCAATACAGACAGAGATGGTGAACCTATACTTCCTGTAAATACTGCGTAAGTTTCCTTTCCATCAAAACCGCACATTTTGGCCTTTATTGTTGTATCCTAATTCGTCGATCTTCACTCGTTAACGGCCCGGAAATAACTTTAAATAATGAATTTTTTCAGAGTAAATGGGCTCCATCTATTTAGTTTTTTCGATCCCCGAAAATAAAATGTCAAATTAGAAGAGTCTGATGTATGTGACCGTAACGAAGCGTTGGAAATTGCGTTGACTGACATGCACTGACACTTCGAATGAAGTGAAGATATGTGGAATTAGTTTTGCCATAAATCAAAACAATTGGTTGCATAACGGCTTTCCGAAGTAATTCAGATGGCTTTTGGCAAAACGCACTTGATGAGGTTCTCTGTGGGACATTTATTGCGCAGTCGTCATACGATTGTTTGAATCATTTAAATTAAATTAATAACGGAGGAGGACAATGCCTAACAATTTAACAATCAATTATTGCGAAAGATTAAATTAACAGGAATCAATTACTGCAGTTCTTTAAAAGGAACCTACTGTTTTTTCCACCATTGTTCTTCTCAGCTTTCACTGCATCACTTCCCCTGATGTTGTAAGCTGTGGTGCTACTCTCATGTCCTCACATTTCTCGTTTTTAAATTCCCTTTCCTGCGGTGATTTGAAATTCTGGTGATATGGAAATCCACGTTTAAAGCAAAACACTACTTTCAGGTCATTACCATCTCCCCGCTCTCGACAGAGTAATGGAATCTTTGTACAGAGATTATGGAGAAATAGTGAAAATCAGCGGTCTCATCGGACATCCCGATCTTTTGTTTATTTTCAATCCGAACGACATCGAAAGGATTTTCAAAAGAGAAGAAATTATGCCACATAGACCGAGCATGCCGAGTGTGAAATACTATAAACAGGTTCTCCGGAAGGACTTTTTCGGAAAGCACACAGGAGTTGTGGGAGTGTAAGTATGTGCTTTAACGAAGAGACAGAATGGAGATAATAATTTCCAAATTACTACAAAAATTGCTCTCTAAACACCCTTCTCCCACAATACCAACCCTTCTAACAGTCCTGCTATAAGCTCAAATAAACTGCAGAAAACAACGCTCTTTAATTTAAAATATTAATTCAAACCTTCTTCCCGCCGTGACGTCCATTTTTATTTATTGGGGCCTTTTCAGCTTGGATTTACAAACTTGAAAACGATTTCATTAAATGCATTTTAAAGAATTGATTCAGTGAAAAATAACTTAAAGAAAACTTTTACCTCGGAAATGAAAAATTCTCAATGAAAAGTCAAACCTTTTCAAACGGTTTTTCTCATTCACTTTCGTTTATTTACAAAAAGCACCGCCCTCTTTCACTCGTCACTTCGTTTTTTGTCGTATCCATGTCCCGCGTAACCTTTTCCATTGGTAAATCAGTGTCAATTATAATCTAGAACCTAATTAATATTTCACATTATCGTGTTGCTCCCATTATGAAACGAAGAGTGAGAGGTAGACAGTTTAGTACTATTGACATATAAACTCCAGTTGACGTAATAAAAAATTATTTGTAGGCGTCGATTTGAAACAAATAATTCTGGTTCTACCGGAATGAAGCGTCGACATCATTTCCTTTGTACTGATTTCCTATCATAATAGTAAAAGGATTAGCTAAACTCGTTTAAGTCGGCTCTTAATTATTTCGGGGATTTTTTATTTTAGAGCGGTGGCGATCGAGTCGGTTAACAGTTTAGTCTGAGAGGTTTAAGGAAACGATTAAGAGCACACATTTTTTAAGACTATTAAATAAAAAATAATTTGTCCCAGATTATCCACCTTTATGACTTTTTAACTTTTTTCCCTGTTAATAAATACTTAATGTCATAGAGTAACAATTGTCAAATCTCGGAGTTTTTTTAATAAAAATTTTTTAAAATAATTTCTTCCTGTTCTTTTGTAATCTTACAATTCAAGAAGCGCTTAGATGAAGATAAAATATAAAAATAAGCATAAAACAGTTCAGAGACGAAATATAATATTATGAGAATATTTCGTGATAATAACACACATTTTTATTTCAATTTCTGTTCCAAACCAGTTTTTAAACGGTTTTTTTTATTATAATCTTTTATTTATTTTAAAAATAAGCTTAGGAAAATTAATTTTTAATTTAAACATTGAATGAATGCAACTAAAAGATTTAAAAAAGTAAAATATAATTAAAAAATAGTAAAAAGAACGGTTAATGAATATTAAAAATTCATTCCAATATTCAACACAGACATAGACAGATATAAAACACGAGATAAATGAAACCCGATTATCATATTAAAAACCGATTATAACATCACAACAACTCAAAGTTTATGTAAAATTATAAGTTATTATTTTTTAATTAAAATTTTTATACTACTGAATTATTATCAGACTATTTTTTATTCATTAAATCGCTATTGCGTTTCTTAAATTTAACGAGTCTTATCATTATCGTGTATTTCAGGCACGGACAGCAATGGGATGATTTCAGGAGCAAAGTCCACCAAACAATGATGCAACCGAATACGGCCAAAAAGTACCTCGGACCTTTAAACCAAATCACTGCAGAATTCCTCGAAAGAATCGAAGAAAAAATAAATTCCCATCGTGGACCAGACTTTGACTTTATGGAGGAACTCTATAAATGGGCTCTCGAGTGTAAGTGAAGCGAAGTGAAGATGAAATCGAACATTCGAACATTCCTTTTCCACTCCCTTCAGGGTTAACTAGCGCAAAAAAATCCAATAAAAATTAATTTTCCTTTGTAGACCTTCTCCTCGGGCTCAGCTTCGATTAACTCAAAACATTTTCTTTGTCATTCAATCCCGAGAAACACTTGTCTGAAACCCTCCCAAAAAAAGCTACGAATGCGACCTTCATTAAAAATCGCTTAACTCATCCTCTCACCTTTGACAAAGGCCGCTCCCAGACAACAACCTCTGGAGAAAGCCTTGAGGAGTTTATTCGGAAACAATTGAATGCAAACGAAGGCAACAATGTGCGTTGAAAACTCTTGGGGCGAAGGAAAACACTTCCGCCATAATAAAGTCCTCAAAATTTAAATGGCGACATCTCTTCACTCATTTGTAAACAAAAGAAACGATAAAAATTTCCAAATGTTCAATCAAAATTAGGAGAATTAATTCCAGAAGAAATATTTCTGCAACTTTTTTCTGGCGGGCGCCATCTTGCAAAGTGTTCCTATGAATCGGATGATTTTATTTATTTATTTTAAAACTCTTTACAAAGTTTCTTTTACAAGTTATTCTACTTGGCCAGATTAGGTTAATGCCTCTACTGGTCTACGAAAAAAAAATTCCTCAGATACAGTTGAGCAATTAATTAGGCTTTTTGAATTTTCTTAATTTTTTTTATATTTTTACCTGAGCACTAATTTCAAAAATAATTGCAGAAATTTGAATTGTGAACCAAAACGAAAGTGTGTGCAAAATTTGAAAGAAATCGGTCCGAGGGAAACGGGTCAAATTTCGCCTCAAAGTTTTGATTCTCGATCTTTGCAGACAGACAGACAAACAAACAGATAGACAGACAGACAAACAGACAGATAGGCGGACATACAATCAGACAGACAGACAAACACGAAAACCAAGTTAAATAAAACCGTTTAAAAAACAACTTCTTACAGTAATTTTTTTAAATACAATTTCTTTCCTTTAATATTCCCTTAATGCATTCTTAAATTCTCTAATTTTTGTTATTTTTATAATAGTTCCGGCGGTAATATGTTGTATACTGTTAATGCTTAGGAAAACTTAATTTCAGGCATAGGAAAAGTGGCACTGGACACAAGACTGGGGTGTCTCAACAGGAATTTGGAACAGGAATCCGAAGCCCAGAGAATGATCGAATCGGTGAAAACATTCTTCGCCAATGTGGCTCAAGTGGAGCTGAGAATGCCGATCTGGAGGGTGTACAGCACCCCATCGTGGAAGAAATACATAGGGGCATTCGATGTATTCAGAGAGTGAGCGTCCCGAAATTAAAGCGCCTTTGACTTATAAAATAGCCCTCAATCTTGTAATATTATTTGCAGAACGTGCTTAAAATACATTAACGAAACGATGGTGAAACTGGAGAGTAGCAGTGGGATGATCGATGGTCGAAAAGAAGAAGACATACCTTTAGTGGAGAGAATTCTACTGCAAACGAAAAACCCAAAAATAGCCACTGTATTGGCGCTGGATTTGCTTTTGGTCGGAATTGACACGGTAACGAACTATCCAAAATAGAACAAATCGGTGCATTCCCACTTTAATTACCAATAATCTGTACTTTCAGACTTCCGTAGCAGCCACCACCATTATGTACTACCTGGCCAAAAACCCCGAGAAACAACGCAAACTTTTTCAAGAGTTGCATTCCCTGGTTCCAAATGAAAACGATCCTATAACAGAAAAAATAATCTCGAAATCCACATTCTTGAGTGCCTGCATAAAGGAAAGTTTAAGGTATTTAAAATAAAAATTTTCAAGATTGGAGAAAAGACCCGATGCGCCATTAATTTTTTTTCTTTCACAGAATGAAACCCGTTATAATCGGGAATGGACGAAGTCTGACTTCGAATGCGGTCATAGGGAATTATCACATTCCCAAAGGGGTGAGTAATCGTGGCGGTAGATATTATAAAGGCGGCATGCTGAAAGTGTGTTTCTCATTTCAGACGCACGTCATATTCCCTCATTATGTGGTGGGAAACCTCCCTCAGTACTTCCCCGAACCTGACAAATTCATACCTGAGAGGTGGTTGAAGTCCTCCGACGCGGATAAATGTCCATACGAACAGAACATTCACAGGTTTGCCTCTCTTCCATTCGGTTATGGAAGGAGGACGTGTTTGGGACGTCGATTTGCAGAAGCAGAGCTCAAGATTCTCCTGTCAAAGGTATACCTCAAGGGTTAAAGTCTCTTAGGAAAAGCATTGCTTATCGGAGTTGTTTTTACAGATTTTTAGGAAATACGAAATAAGCTACGGGAATAATGAAGTGAATTACGAAGTTCAATCAACGTACAAACCTGCTGATCCTGTGTTTTTTCAATTCAGAAAAAGGGGGAAACGCAACGAAGAAAACAGAATTTTCAACCCCAGAAGTGACGGATGTCAGAATTTAATGAAAAATAACAGTTCTGTTTTTGTATTCTTTTAAACCCAATGAAAAAAAGTGATAAATGAAACAACAAAAACGAACCAAAGAAAACCAAAAACGCAGTCTTAATCACTTCTTCGAGGTATTCTGCTGCCACTTTCCATTTGGGGGTGCCATCATTAAGAAAAATTCTTAGTAGAAATAAAATATTATTCTCTGAGAGGGGTTGCCGCCCCTAAAGTACCCTTATATGTTTTATCTTAACTTCAAATAATGGTTTCATCCATCTGAAGAGTACACAACAGAGTGGCTTTTGAAGGCAGAGGCATAAATAAATCTTGTTTTTCACAAAAGCTCATAAAAAAGCTTATATGATTTATGAAGTGTCAATAGATAGGCATTTAGCCAAAAGCTTAATTATCGTACTCATTAATGTAATTACCAGTCAGAAAATTAATCATGCTTACTGCGCCTATTAAAAAACGCTAATTAAGGTGCTTATTCCACAAATTTTTTTTTTTGCGAAAATAAAACTCTACTCTTTTAAGACTTTTTTGCACTTCAAATCCGTCCTACCATTTTCATGTTAATTCAGAACCTTGATACTCAACCTGTGGCTCGAGTGGCCCTAATGGCCCAGCAGAGATCAACAACGGATAGGTTTGTGCCTTACAAAAATAAGAAGAATCAAATAATGTACCTTTTTTTTGGGTACATGGCCAAAGTTATCAACGGAATTTTGGCCCCAATAAGAAAAAGACTGAGTACTAAAGATTCAGACGAAAGGATTCCTTATTGTTTTATGAAATACTGCCGGAACAAAAAATACAGCATTCTAAATTCTTTCCCTTCGCTTGAGAGTTATTAAAACAACGTGACAGACAAAAGGAAACTTTCACAAAAGGTGAAATCACAGCATAAAAGGCTCAGAAGGATAAAATGTATCGCGCGTTTGAAAACATAACAACATTTTATTTGTTAAATTAGGTTAATGTCAATGTGAATTATCAAATGCAATGTGTAATTTTTAAAAGACACAAGTCATGAACGTTTAAGAATAAAAAAGACTTATGGTAGTCCTGACTACATAAAATGTGATTAATCCTTCGCTATCGCATTTCCTTAGTTTACAAAACTATTTCAAGATGTCGTAATAACTTCAGTAGAACGCATAACTTTAATTTCGTCGGTGGTTTGAAATCGATGCAAAAAAAAATGGAATTCACTGTGAAAATATTCATTTTGGTGGTTTGCAGCGCGTCGCTCGTAAGTGCTTAAAAAGTTTTCCTTTTGAAACTATGAGAGAGTTGGAGGTAAAGGTCAAAACTGAAAGGAATAAATTAATTATTAATTGAATATATTAATTCCACCCACATATTTCTGACCAACAAGAACAGGATCTGGTTTCATTGTCATGGCCAGTCGATCGCCATCGAGTTGCTCATCATAATAAACGGTTTTGCAATATTCTCAAAAAACACAATTTCCTTTCCTAATTTTATTATTATTATATCTCTTTCCGGGTAGAGACGAAAACCGGAAGTAAAGAGATAAAACTTTATTGAACTTTCTTAAATTTACATAAAGAATTAAATTTGAGGGGGGAAATGGAATAAAAATTCATAAATTCGGATTGCAAAATGGCTAACCGACATTGTTTTCCATTCAATATTGAATTTTTCCTTTTCCACCCTTTCGAGAGTTACAAATGAAATTTCATCAAAATACTTTACAACAGTCCTCACATTTATGTTAATTTAATATTAATTAAATAACAGAAGAAACAAAGAGCTTATTTTAATAATAATATAACTAAATAAGAGTAATAAACAAAAAGCAGAAGACTAAGAATGTTTTTATTTAAATGCGACAAATATATTATTAATAGTATTGATAACGAAATAATACATAATTAAATTTTGTGTTTTCAAAATGTTTTTCTGTATTTAACGATTCAGTTGAAGGAGAAACTGCGAATAATGTTGATTTCAGGTGGTTTCCTTCTCCTGGCAATCTTGCGGACGGAAATCGGATCCAATGAAAGTAATTTCCTTGGATGCATATTCCAATCAAACGAAAACATTGTATGTGACAGGTAGAGGGAAAACAGCGGTGAACGTCAGTGCTCCCATTAAAGTAAGCAATGAAAATGTCAGATTCGCAACGGAAAACGGAAACTGAAAAATATTAAACGTTTCTTTCAGGGAGAAATTCTCATGCAAAAGAAATTTTTTTGGGGATGGACGACGATTCCCTGTGTGGATCAAATCGGTACCTGTACATACGACGACGTGTGCAGTCTCAGTCACTATACGGGGAAATGTCCCGATGAATTCGTCACAAACAATTTACCCTGCAAATGTCCCATTTTGGAGGTTGGCAAAACGGAAGTGCACTCGACATAATTCTGTCTATGGCGCTGACATTTGTTCTTTTTTCAGGGGCAGTACGCGGCTAAAAGGTTTCCAATCGACCTCAATATTTTACCTCATTGGATAGAAGAAGGACATTATAGAATCCGGCTCAAACTCAGCAGAGATGACGAGGAATTACTGTGTTTACTGATAAACATCACCTTTTAAAACAGAAAAACAATTCAGTTTGTGTGGAACTGATTTTTTAACTGTTTTCCTGGGAAACCATTAAAATTGCAGAATGTCTGATTTAAAGACAGAATTTTAATGAGTGGCTCAACAGGAGACAGAATTTGTTGGTCATTTTCAAATTAAAAGTGCTGAGCCTCATAGTTTTAAAGATAATTTTCATGCAGGCATTGATTAATATCACAACTAATCAGATCAGTTTAAACTTTTAATTAATTTCAAGAGAGAAATGATAAATGAGAAGGAAAATGATGCGAAAAAAACCGTTAAATTCAAATTTAAAATTAATCCTTCACACTGCTTTTATTTGAAGGAGAATTTATGAAATAGATTTGTTTTATCCTATTGGAAATTTATTTTATTTAACTAATGCATCTCCTTCATTATTTATTGAAGAAACAGCAGCCATGTTTATATTCTTCTCTTTTTTTTGTTTGGAAAGTTTGCCTGAAAAACTTCAGCAGCAACTTCCTGAGTGGGTGATACAGAGATGTTTGTGTCATCCTCCTGTGATTCCAAACTTTGTAAGCTGTAACAAACATAAGTTTGTTCATATGGAAACCCACAAACTGGTTTATAATTCCACTGCTCAGTTCATAATTTTTAATGAACACCCCAAAATACTCACTGGACTTCCTGTTCTAAGCTGTGAAGCATTTGAAAACCTGGTTCTAAAGATGGCTGCAATTCATCAACCCCTTCTTCCCCTAAAGCAGGAAAATGTATTTCTGGAACATCATCCTGTTCCTCCATTTTGCTGGAAATGAAAAGGAAATTTTAATTTGTTTCCAGTATCTGTTTATTTATTACACTCCCTATCTTTATTTATTTACTTTTATTTGTTTCCTGTTTTTTACTTATTTATTACTAAGACTTATTCCTTACTGTTACTTATTATTTAACAAGAATTATTTATCTGTCATCTAACTCTAATACTACCTGTTTTAATTGGTATTCATTACTACTGTTATTTATTATTGTCATGTATTTATTTATTCTATTAACTTGTGTAGGATTCTAGTCATTTATTGCACATGCTCCCTCTTGCTTAGCAGAAGACAAAGTATTTATTTATAAAGCATTTATAAATTATATATTTACTGTACTGTACTGTAATTAATTGAAAGATTGTTTATATTTTTATTTAATTTATAAGTTTATAACTGATTTGTTGCCTGTTTGTATTTTTATTTAATTTATAATTTGTCATTGTATGTCCTTTGTGAAATGTATTGTTGTTTCCCTTAATGCCAACAGGCGAAATAAGAGCTAGTTATTATATTATATTATATTATATTGTATAATTTGTTTCCAGTGTCTAACGAAAAGGGAGTTGAAAGGTTAGCTTCCTGAATTGGCATCCCATTGTTTCAATTCCACAATCCCACACCCACTCTTATATTTCCTTTCCAATACCTCTCCCTTTACAGTTAACTGCTCTTTCAGAAAAGAATTGACATTACCATCAAATAACATCACCTGTTTAATGGTGAAGCACTCCACATTCCAATACAACAAACAACTGTGGTCTTGGTGGGCCAAAAAAAATTAAACAGCACTGCCCCAACATGAAACATATCCTATTTGAATGTTAAATCAGTGTTAACTTCTTTTACTGCAAATACTCACTTCATTTTACCTGAGGCAAATGCCTCTCTTTTGATTGGAATAGATATGTTATTGTATTCCTGATTGAGCAGTCTGGAATCCTCCATTAATTTCTTATGATAACTGATAACTCTTTTCTGATAATAATCATGAAGACATCTAACACTTCCGATATTCATTTCATGGAATATCCGTTCCATTGCATCCTTGAAATTATTAACAGAATCAAATGTTATCAAACATAAAGATTATTTAAGAGAATTTTACTTTCTGTTTAGTGTAATATTTCAAAATTTTAAGAATTTTTAGAATGTTTAGACTCTTAATCGAAATTGACAAAACTATGAAATACCTACAGGAAATCCCACAGCCCCTGAATTAGCACCTTGATCAACAGCAACTCTCAACAAATTGGTCATTTTCACAATGTACTCTTCCACTACATCAGTTAGAGTATTCAGAACAGACTCTGTTGTTGTTTGATAACCAGCATGTGCCAGCAGAACTGCTACAGACTTTTTAAGCAATTGTTTTGTTGTTTTCCCTCCAATTTCTGGTATTTTTGGTCCTTTTCCCAATGAGAAGTCACTGAAAATAACACATTCTGGAATTTCACATAAACAATTTTATAACATTGCAAACTGGTGATTACCTGTATTCTTTATCCATATGCTGAATGGGATAGTTCAATTTAAACTTAGGCGATTTAATTGTTTGGACTGGGATATCCAAGGCGGGGGGAAAAGTGTGAATTTGTGAGTCTGCCATCAATTCAATTTGCTCTTTTGCAGCTTCAATTAGCTGAGTCATTTCCTTGGCGTGCTGAATTAATTTTATACTATGAATAACCTTATCGTCTATTTCTAACCCCAAAGTTTCCGAATCTGACTCCTCCAGTTTGATGATCGTATCGGATTTAGAAGGAATCGAAAGGGGTGTTCTTAGCCCGTCTGATTGCATTGCTTTCATTATAAACAATTTAATTATTTCTGCAGGAATGACCTCTTCGTTTGGAGGCTCCGAATTTTCATACTCTCCCCACAAAGTACTCATTTCAAAATTTCTACCAAGTCATTAATTTATTAATAAAAACATGAATAAATTAAACAACTTTTAATAAATACTGTTCCTTTAATATTAAAATGCCTAATTTCTTGTGAAGACTTAACCATCTTATGCATTGATTGCTAAATAAAAAATATTAAAATAAATTAATGAAACACTTCGAGCAAAAACGAAAACTTTTGTTAATGTCGGAGGTTACTTACGTGGCAGTAGAATTTTTACGCGCCAAATTTTAAATCAGTCTTTCTTTAACAGAAACAGACTTAAAATATGATTTTTTCGGGTTCTTTAGTTTTTGTTCTAAATAAAATTATAATTTTTACTTTCATATTTTTAAAAAGAACTTAAATAATAATATTTTATTACAATTTATAAATATTCCGAAGTTTCTCAAGCATTTCTAAACTGTCACTATCCTTTTTTTATCTGATAACGGACTGATATTATCTTCTGATAAAGATAAAAAGGATCACAGCTTGAAAGCACTGTAGTAAAAACAACTGAGTTTTAAGTGATGTGTTATTAAAGGTTAAAAATAACCCAAATAAAATTACACTTTATTTTCATCTAAAATCAATTTTTACTTAAACGCTACAGAGTATTGTACATTATTCTTCGCCGCCGAATAACAGATCAACTTATTATAATAAATTTTAAATTATTCAACCAAAATACTGATTTTTTATATATATATATATGAAGGAACGATATTTCTCCCCCTTCAGAGTAAACATTCTCATCTAAGTTCCGATCCTTACTGAAAACTAATGACTCTGTGCAATTTTAAAACATAATCGGCCCTTTTCTGCGTATTTTAAAAAGAGTATTATTCAAAATTAAAAGAGGCAGCTTTATATATATAATCATTGAGGTATTGGAAATTTAACTGTGATGTCTACGAGGCACTCATTGTAGACTAAAAAACGAGTTCGTTTTATATTTTAATTTAAATTTTTTAAACATTTGAGAATCGGTAGAAAATAGGTCACTGGTCAGAGCAGTTACAGACTTTAAAAGTTTTGTGTCCATCTGTAATTTTGTCAACTATTCTATTCGTACACGTGTTTAAACCATTGTGTATTTCCATTTGAACAAGAGATACTAAAAGAAATTGATTTGTCAAAAATGAAAATTCACAAACGGACTCCCATGGGGCATTTACCCGGTTGTTCTGTATAGGAAAACTTTCTGTTTTCCCACCTCTCCAGGACGTCGGGTGGCGCATTTCGAACTCTTCTGATTACTTCGTACAATTTGGAATTCAGCCATTTCAAAACGCCTCCGTATCTCATCAAATAAAATGTAAATCTGTGGAGTTGAAACACGAAATACCCTTTCCAAGTGATTTGTTTCATCAACCTCGGAGTGTCGATTTCCAGTATGAGGCACAGGTACAGAAGAGCCGATTCGAAGTTGACCAAGGGCAGGTAGTACGAAATGCCGGCTGTGAGGCACCTGCACATGTGTTCCCAATCGCAAGTGACCTCCCTGAACGCGGGCTTTGCCACCACTTCGAGGAAAAACCTCGTCCTCCTGCGAACGGACTCCAGATCAGAATTGCAGTAATTGTATTCGTCTTTGATCCCCAAAAGGTACCCCAGGGCTCTCCACAAATGGAGGAAAGCGTCCAGGTCCTCCTCCGAAGCCAGGTAAATCCCGAAATACTCCGGATACGTCACCGCCAACCCCACGAAACCGAACTGTGTCATCGACATGTCCGCCTGATTCACCCAAACCTTTCTGCTCGAAGAGAACTGTTCGACTTCTGCGAAAGGAACCGGAAGGGACTCCTTGAAGTCTTCCACGATGAGATTCCTCAGTGGGCACCACAAAGCCGTCGTTGTGGGGTCGCCCAATGTCGTCTTCTGAGCCAAGTCTTTTGAAGAACTGTTGGTCATTTGGTGGTACACGCTTTTGTGCATTCCCCTGACGAGGATCAAATTTCTGGTGGCTGTGTTTTCGACTTCGCTCCAGATATCGTCTTCATACCAAGACATGAGTTTGGACAGCGTGCTTAAGTACCTTTTGAACGCCGTGAAGGGAGTGCTCGACTTCCCTGTGAAAATCAACGGTCCAAGGGATGATTTCTGCGCGAACAATATGAACAGGGACAACATTTCCGCGAAATTAATACAGAATAAATGGTCTCTCGCGAATTTTTGCCCTCTTTTAAACTTCTCCTCGTCGAACCAGTCCGGTTTTTTCGCGCCCATTCCTACGCTGAAGTCCACCGTTTCGCACTGACTTTCAGCTAATGCTCTGTAAAACTCGATCGTCTCTCTGTACTCTTCCGTTATCCATTTCCGGTTGTTGTTGAGTTCGATCGTCACGTTGCCCCCGTTGCCTCTCAACGGCGGCTCGTTTTGAAATTCAACTGAAGTCGCGTCAGCGATTTTCGATTCCTTCTTGCTGGAACTGGTTTCGCTGTCGCTGTAGAGCTGTTCCTCCCCGTCTGTCGCCTGAAGCTCTTCGTCGCCGCTATGGCCGGACTCTGAGGTGTTGTCCACACCGGAATCCGGGTCTTCCTTCCTGGAGGATTCCTCTGGGGTTCTCCTGTCCATCGTTCCTGAAACCATGAGAAACATCGCATCGTGAACAAGGACGATGAGCAGACGGCCTTCGCGAGCGCCTTTCTAATTCGTGAACACACAAAACTCTCTGGGAAAGTTTCGTGTTAACCTGTGAGACAATCTTCAAGTGAAGAATATCTAAAAATACCCAAGACAAAAAATGCCTTTTTTTTTTAATCTAAACTCAGCCTTCTCTGGCCGACCGGTCGGCATTGATTTGGCCAAAAAACCCGGCTCGAAACTCTCGCAACCGAGTGAACATAAGCTATGGCGAGTTATTACAAAAACAAATTTTTTATCTTTTCGAAACACTCGATTCAATGCTGTTACCTCAATGTTTTTAAAAAAAATGTTATTTCTATAAACTTTTCATTAAATTCATTAAAAAAAAAACATAAGACCTGTCCTAGAATTGCTTCACTCGAAATCTGATGAAAGGCCGATAGCCAAAACGTCTGTTAAATAACCACTGAGAGACAAATTTCGTTTGAGTGAGGGATGAATTTGGAAACCCTCCGTTTCTTTTGCGGAAAAAGAGGGATGAAAACCCATACATTCCCCTGACGCCATTTTGATCCCGGATCAGGTACAAATTACATTTCGCACCTAAATAAACGTCGTAATTGGGACATTATGACTTTTTATTGGATCGTGTCCTTGTGGCCAATTCCTCACCGGTAAAGAATTTTGTCCTTCGGGACGTTTCGTTTATCCAAAGAAGTTTTCACGGTTTTTCAAGTGTATCGGGAGTCGAAATTCTTGGGTAAATCTGAGTAATCATATGATTCGCGAATTTGAGCGGAAGAAATTTTCGAGGTCAAGTTTAGACAATGAGCCATTAAGATTTGCGGAAACATTTTGCGGATGCGTGCGTTTCGGGAATTTTGCCCATATGGCCAATTTTAAATGTCATTTACATTGACAAAGGATAAAATAATAAAAACGTGAAGTCATTATTTTTTGTTTTCGAGACCCAAAATACTTTTAAAATTATCTGCGAATTGGCAGAAGACTCCCAAATGAGTCCTTAGGTCCGCCAGGTTTTTGTCGTAATGAGACAGTAATTTATGAGTGGAGATCTTCCGGTGCGAGCTGTAAACTTTCCGCCCATACAGTATGAGCGAGTGTTTTTGCGCAAAACCGGTTAGAGATAAATTACGCTCGTTGAGGTTAAGTTCAAGGTTGGCTGAGTCAGTACCTGCGACTGCTAAAGGGGGAATCAGAAGCAGTCCCGACTCAGGTACTGTATTTGAGGGCAAGGGACGGTCCTGCGGGGTCGCACCATGTCGAGGTCCCTTTCCAGGTACGGTCCCGGGGTCTCGTTTGTTTTGTTTACTTTCAGCATTTGGAGCAAGGTCCGGCACCGGTTGTGCACGGATGGATACTTCGGAAGGAGAGAACCCGAGAAACTCCATTTGGGATTTCGAAACTGACCTAAATAAAGAAAAACCATACAAAAGATTGAATATGGCCGACAGACACGAAAACTCACAAGATTACGTAATCTTTTTTTCTTTTTGTTCGAATTGTCTTCGGATTTTGATTTGTGTGGCGCAATTAAAAAACGCTTTTGCACAATTAAAACATTTTTTGTCGTACAACCGATTGGGTTATGCCGGTAAATGAATTTTAATTTTAGGTGTTCGCGTAACCTTCGCAACAATATTCACCGAAATGAGTCTTCTTGAGCCTTTCACGGGTTACCACTAACCTTTGAAATGCAATTTCTGTCTTGTCAGCTACTCCTGCCACTTGAAAGAGTCTTCGTCGCTTCACCTGAAAAGAAAACACCGACCGGTGATCAGAATGTCCGAATGACCACAGAAGACCACCGAATGTCGACTCTCAGCGATCACAAGAGTTTTTAAACTTGCTAAAATTGCATAATCCATTGATCAATCTTTCGAGGATGAAAAATGGTAGCGGAGATTATTATAACAAAGTTATGTTTTTCGAGAATCTTATGAACTGCGTCCAATTACGTCGAATTGAGTTGTTTGCGAACACCGTAAGATTCCCTTCTTGTTTTCTCATTATTACGCGTTAAATGAGTGCCTGCCCGTGTTCGTCCTTTTACTCTTTGCGCCACTTTAAGTCCTGGATGATATTTTCTTTGTGCTTATTGGCTCAGCGATCGTTTTCTTTATTGAGTAAGCATTAAAGACTGCGGTGAAGGAGCACTCAAAACGCGAATATATTTTTTTTATATGAAAACTCATTTATCATACTAATATATAAATCTTTTAAAGGAAGTTTGTGAGTGTATGTGTGTGTGGGGTGTGTGTGTGTGTGTGCGCACCGTTTTCTGTTACCTAAGATCTAAAGAACCACTGAACCGATTTCGACCGGACTTTTTCTAAAAGACGCGCATTTTTCCAAAGAATTATCTGCGCTATGTCTCATTCTTAGAAAATCAGCAAAAGAAAACCTGTTTAGGTTTCGGGGAAAAACCAGACAACTTTACGAATTCCTTTCTCATGTTAAAGGGTTGATGTTCTTTTTTTGCGTTCGGGGCCACTTTGACTACAGTGGGCAAAGTATTCGGGGGTTCAACATTCGATTGCCAAATGGATATTATTTGCCTCAAATTCTGAATGCATCCACGTTGTTCATGGTTATATTCTTTGTGTATTAATTTTCACCTAATTTTCATCGAATTGTTTTTAGATTTGATAGTAATTAGTTTGTGTGGATTTAGTGGTAGTGGTTTTTCAGATTTTCACAGAATTTGTTGTAGAATTGATAGAAATTAGAGTGGGCCTAGCGTTAGTAGTTGTTTCAGTCTTAAAATGTTAATTTTTAGGACTCAGTACGATTTGGACAGTAAAAAAAATGATTAAATTTTCTTTCACTGCCATTTACTTTTGTTCAAACTCATTCTATTCTACTGACACATTATTATGTAGTTGTTATTTTTCCCCTAAATACAGTCAATGCACTGTTTGTTCAAAAATTGTACGTAATTTTTATGGTTTAGTGCAATGGGATTATCAAAGTGCATTCAGTTTTTCAGGAAATGTATTATTGCATCTGACATTAAAGTACAGACATAAATATACAGTCCCAACTCCCAGAGAGGGCGAAGCCCTCAGTTATTATAACAAAATGGTGATTGAAGAGGAGATAAACATTAACACATACATAAAAAGCTTTTTTCTAGAATCGTTTTGAGGAGAGAACTAATAATTAAAATTAGTTTAATGAAATATTAACTTTTAACAAACTGTTACGGTTTTCTTTAAGGCCTCTCGAAAAAAATCCAAAGAATAAAAATCTTACGTAAATACTATTGAAGAAAAAAATTACGAGATGGTCCAATTGCACGAGTAGCTAATCTCGAGTTAATTTTGAAAAATCGTCAATTTGTCAAATATTTAGTAATTAAACGAAAGCGGTTGACGATTAACGGATCATTAGGGTCACGTCGCCATATTGGATTATCCCGAGGCCGGTGATTAAAAGAACCGCCCCGAGAGAAATCTTTTCTTTTATTTCCCTTCTAATTTGTTTTTTGGATAATTAAAACCGAATCTATGCATTTTCCCATACCTGTTTTGATATATTTCCGGACTTATTGACACACCGTCGTCACGTGTGGCCAATTTGACCTCTCCGGGATCGTTTTTGTTCATATTTTTCCTGAATGTCAAGATGCCTTTTTCTGTCTTAAGAGAAGGCCTGCACTCAAGTGTGGTACTTCAAACATTCTTAGGCTCTCATATGCAATAAACGTGATTTAAACGAATCCTTCATTACACAAGGAAGTTTTTTTTCAGTAAGGGATTACTTAAATTCGACTGTTTTATATTCATTAAAAACATTAAAGTGTTTACATATGTCCGTTTCATTTTGATCGAATTTGCATAAATATAAAAACAGTCTGTTTTTATAATAGATTCGGATGATTCCACTCTGTTTACTGTTAATTATCTACTGTTTTTTCTTTAAAGATAACACCAAATTGGAAAGGATATTGTAAATTCCAAGAATTTCTAACGGAAAACTGAAAAACTCCGAACAATCGCGAAGATTCCCGAACTAATCCGAACCATTTTCGGGACAATTTCCGATTCTCTTAACGGTCATTTCAAAAAAATACGTGTTTCCTGTGTCCCAATAATTGATTCAAACGAAAATCAAATAAAAATTAATTAAAATATCATTACGACGTTATTAATTATCGCGATAATAAATTCATACTTAAATGCAAGAACGAATAAAAAAATAATGTTTTTATATAAAAAATAAAAAATGAGTTTTTAGCTTCTCTCCGCGAAATAGCTTGAATGTTTTTTTGATAAACCATCTAACAACATTAATCATTAAATTACAAAATTGTTAAGTAGCACTGCCAATAAGAAGAAAAAGCGGGTAAGGCATTAACATTTTGCAAACGGTCCAAAAATGATGATAATCGGATTGTGTCACTGTTGCAGCATATAAGAAATACCTTTTCGTGTAAATTAGAAATAAACGTTTTAACAAAAATAAAACATTCGTTTAAAAGAACTGTTGTGAATTTTATCGAATGAATTTTCCATCCGAATGTCCCCTCAGTTGGATATTTGAGGTAAAAATGACAGCTCACGAATTGGTTCAACGGTCAGTAAAAGAAGAAAATAAAAAAATCCCAAAGGAAATAAAATCAAAGGGAAAAGTTATAAAAGAAAATTCGTACCTGTGGCGATGAGTGAAGGACCACAAATGTGATCTGCAAGGCGAAATAATGTTGACACTAAACTCGAGGAAAGCCGCAACAAACGCAGAAAAGTCCATTGCACTGAGCAGACAACGAGATCTGACTGAAGTAACTCCTCTCGGGATCAAATCCAACGTTAGGGTACTTCATTCAGGATTTGCCAAATCAGGCAACCCATCTGGATTTTAATCAAGGCACGTACCTTGATGCTTGAGAATTATTAATGAATATTTTATCATTTTTCAACTTCTCATCTTTGCTTTTTTGAAAATTATGCGCCCAATTTTTTGAGCTACTTGAAGGATTTAAACCAACTGACATTTACTAAAATTTGAATTGAGTCGTTTGGAGAAAACCGAAAATTCCTCAACTTTTCAGAAAGCAGAAGTAATTTTCCGGTTTTCTGTTTGGGACAAAGGCTTAACCTAACCTTTAATGGCGCTAATAAAACCTTCCAAAAGTAAAGGTAATTATTTACCATGATGCTATCTATTGCTACAAATTTTAATCTTCAAGTTGCATGAAATGATTTTGGATATTAAAATCGCCATGACAACTCGTATGTGAGAAATTAAAAGGAAATTTCACTCAAAATAAAACACCAATGGCCGAAACGGAAAACTGTCGGCTGCTGCCACGGCGCGGAACATTTTCTGTCGGGGCACAACGTTCGGCGCGAGACTCACTTTTCAAAAAAAAACAGCTGTTTCCTACCTTTTCTCTCCAATTTCAAACTCTGACGAATTTCTATAGAAAAAAATTAAGTTTTGTTTTGTTAGTCTTCACATGCTGTTGGACCTTTTCATTGAACCTTTTTATTTCACAAACCATTACAGTTTTCTCAACTGATATTTATTTTCAACAAAGCAACAAGCACATTTTTACCACAAAATTATCAGAAAGAAAAATTAAAAGAAAAATCATCCAAAATTGAGAAATACTAATTTTCTAGACTTTCAAACTTTTCAGAAAAATTTTAAGGCAATCGAGGAACTTTTCTACAATTATTTTGAGAAGGATAAAATTATTTAAAAAAAAAATTCGTTTATAAATTTAAATTTGCATACAAATTTTAAACAAAATTTTCTAAAACAACACTTCAGAAAATGGATTTCCCAAAAAAGCTTTTCATATTACAAAATATCATCAAAATGTATTATAATTATTATTTAAGAGATACCATTCAACAAAAATATTAAATTAACTTTATGTGATTAACTTTTCAAAAAATGGCCATTCTTAGTAATAAAAGAGTAGCTTAAATTATTTCTATAAGTGTATAATACATAAATTTAATATTATATGTATGAATATATAAATTTGATATAAAAGTAGAAATAATAATTTAAAGCTCTCTCATTAATATTTATTGGAATAAGTTTATTTTCCGAATTTTTATGCGGACTAGATTAATTTGGCATCAAAGCTAAGACAATGAAAACATGCTTTTACGGGGTTTTTATATACTTAAAAGCGATTTTTATTAGAAATTAAAATTATCATATAAGAAAATTTATACATAAAAGTTTATCTTTTCAAGGCCTCAGGAGAATTAGTCGGACATTTGTAACAGAGAATTAATTGTGAGGTCTTTGTTTCCTCTGTTTGCCTCATAGACCGATTTCACCACATCTTTTTCGATATTTGGAAACATTTCCTCGATCTGAAAAAAAAATATTTATATAAACCGCTCATTATTTTAGCTCACATTAATTTCCTGCAAACTACTAAAGCCATTCTGATTACATCAGTGAATACCTGTTTCAAGTCCTCTGCAGATAAATGAACTGTAGGCTGAGGTGGCACAACTTGAGATATTGGGGTGGGTGCATATGAAACTGGAACTGTTCTCAAGTTATAATGAGGGTTCCCGACATCCATGAGAACTGATGATACTGGAGAGTATATGTTGTACTGACCCGGCTGGAAAAAACAATTACCAAAGTTATTATCATCCAGGCAGGAATCTGAAAGTGAAAATATGAAAGATGTTTCATGTCTGCACAAATAAAAAACATAAAATACAAAAGAAAATAAAATATGAAAATACATAAAAAGATTTTATAAAATATTATACAAATTTATTATAAATATATATTTTAATAAAAATATGGAAAAATATTTATTCGAAAAATGGATAAATTGAAAAAAATATAGATATTACTGAAAAATATAAAATATTTCATAAAAATATAGAAATTTTATAAAATATTATATAAATATATATTTTAATAAAAATATGGAAAAATATTTATTCCAAAAATGGATAATTGGAAAACAAATATGGATATTACCAAAAAATATGACATATAAAAGGAAATAAAATATACAAATATAAAATATTTCATAAAAATATAGAAAAAATTTTATAAACTATTATATAAATTTATTATAAATATATATTTCAATAAAAATATGAAAAATATTCGAAAAATGGATCAATGGAAAAATATAAAATATAAAAGTATAAAATATTTTTTAAAAATATATGAAAAGATTTTAATTAAATCACCCAATTTTTTAGAACTGTCCAAAACCTCTAGCTTTGTTTAGAGTATCATTCAAACAGTGTTCTACATTATTTCATTAAGCATTTTAATAAATTATTATTAACCCTTTGCGGTTGTATAAAATTGGTGGGAATTAATTTCTGTCGAAAGAGCAGGGATATACAACACGTAAGTTTACAATGGAGAAACAACAGTTAGTTATACTTTTGAGAATTTTTAGATATACCTTAGATATCTTTATTCAGTACAACATCTAGTGATATGTTTTTGTATAAAAATTATGTTTTATAATTCTCCATTGTGTAGTATTTTTCAAACCACAGATTGGATTTCGTTATCTCCAATCGATGGAGCATCATATTAGTTCTTTAGGAAAAGTGTAAACTGATACAGGAATGCATACAGTATAGGATTCGTATACATTTGTATAGTTCCTGGCTGTGGTGGCTGAGGGCAGATATACAACAGCAAAGGGTTAATTCATTAACTCAAATGAATATTGAAAAGGAAACATAAAAATATACTCACTGAAAAACTAATAACTAAATTAATCATTCCTTCAACATTCTCTCCCTGTTTCCCACTGAGAGGAAACCAGTCTTCATAAGTTTCACCATTCATAACATTCTCTGGGATTGGAATGTGGGCCCAAGCAATCAATTCATCCATTGTGAATGAACATTCATCAAAGATTTCCAGGTACATACTGTTGACTCCATGAGGTAATAAACTGAAAATAATCATTTCCTTTTTAATTATGTTCAATGAAATTATAAAAATAAACAAACATACCATTGAACAATCCTGTTCCATTTAGGATTTTTTCCTCCACTTGGATCTGTGGGTGTTTCATAAACATTGTGTCCCACTCTCAGCCTCACATAAGGATCCATTCTGGTCATCCCATAATTCTTAACTAACTTTGCTTGAGCAACAGTAACACTTAATTTCCCACTTAGGTTGTAAGAGTAAGAACTCCCTATCAGTTGTTGTTGCAAAGCCAATGCTGTTTGTGCATCAGCTGCTTCCTGTTGTTCCTGCTGACTCAGCACTCTGTGGGTTGAAAGTCTGAGAAAATCCGTAGGCAGTTTTCCTACAAACACCTACAAACATTTTTAACATTAAATAATTAAATCCTGACAAATTTTTTTTTTCCTGGTGGTTTTCCTTTGCTCACACTCTCATCTTTAATCCTTTATCTTATCTTTAATCTTGTGACCATTTAATCTCAGCTTCTTTCCTGAGAAATTTAGACAAACCATTCTGAGCTTTCCTCTTTAAATAATTACTGCTCCTCCCCCATTTGATTCCTTTGTTTTTTTATTTACATATATCATTTCCCAGACAATCCAATTCCTCTCCAAACTTATATTAATCAATCTCTCTTTCATAATTATTTCATCCAATTAATATTTTTCGTTTTTTCAGTACCACCTTTTTTCTCGCCAGGTGAGGAACAATTGCATCATAAATCCAAAGGAAATTCCTTAGTTAAAGTACAGCAATGAGGATTTGGTTTCTTACCCTTTTTCTTCGCTCTTCGTTTCTATTTTCCGTCGCAGATGCCATTCGGCCAAGTTTTAGTTTTTAAACGGTTTTATTTCCAACAGCACATTAAATTCAATGTATATCTTTTGAAGGAAACAAAGCAATGGAGTTTGCTTTACTTCATACTCAGAGACAAAGCTTCACAGAAACAACTTTACAATTTGCGCGTTTGTAAATCATACAAACCAATATTATTAGCGAGCGATAAATATATAATACACTTATTAAAGATTATATCGACTGAAATTAATCGGAGTTGTCTCAGGTGCAACACTTTCCAGTAAAAAAATTAGTCTTTAGCAGACGATATTTAAAATGGGAATGCGGGTCATATTTGATTCTTTTTATATTTAATCGGAAAGAAAACAAGTAAATGATTTGACTTTGTATTTCACGTCATTAATAAAAAAAAATAAAGCGATGTTTAAACTATCATTTTAACGAAAAAATTAAGCAAATTATACAACGTTTCGATATGATTTCAAATTTAATAGTTCCGTATTTCTTTTACGGATTGCGCCATACAGATTTTTGTCTTAAACGAAAGATTTAATTTCGGGGGAAAATTTTTTTTTAGATTTATGTCTGTTAATGTATTTAACCGTTTTTAATATTGTTTCTAAAATTCTGAAAATATGCCATTTGAGTTGAGGTGTTTTTTCAGTTGCTCTTTGGCCGCGATTTGGCATGAGAACATGTGATAGTGTCACCCTGATGTTGTTTTCCATCAAAAAATATTGCTTTTCTTTGACTTCCATTCGACAGGGCGAATATGAGTTGGTGATAGTTTCAGATCAGAGTGCTTAATCAGCGTCCAGTATTCAGACAGTTTTATAATGAGGAATTTACAGTAATTTGACGTACAAGTTTAGCAGGTAAATTCCTTCATCCATGGCGGTGCCCCAAGTTATTGGCATGTCAAATCGGGAGACAAATATTATTATGTATAATGTTATGATAAGATAACGAAGAGTGGGTATTTCAAAATTTTTGATAGTTCGATGGGAAACCATTTCCTGATTTTAAATAAAAGTAAAATAAAATTTTTTTTTAATGAAATAAAGTGACCGTTTAGTAATTGTTGCCATATCACATGTTAAAGATTAGTTTTTATTCAACAACGAACTTTATAGTTTAATGAAATATTTAATCATGTGCTTACTTATCGTGGATTATTTGTCTTTTTAGATCTGAAACAATGTCATCAATTTCTGCACTTTTGGTAAACTTAGCCTTACAGTTTATTTTATGTTTATATTTTATATATTCTGGTATGGTGGCAGCTGAAAGGGAACCAGTGGATTCTGATGTCCTGCCTGATGTGGATGTCAAAGGGCATAATGTAGTAAGTTGTTAGATGTTTTTATTTTTATATAAAAGTGAATTGTTTGGGACAAAAGAATTTTTCTCTCAGGTTCCTAGTGATTCTGAAGCTTCACCTGCAGCCCATGTGGGATTCTTCTCTGCATTTGTCGCTTCATTTTCTGTCATAATTGTATCCGAATTAGGGGACAAAACTTTTTTCATTGCTGCAATAATGGCAATGAGGTACCCCAGGCTGACAGTTTTTGCAGGAGCCATTTCAGCTTTGGCTCTGATGACCATTCTTTCAGGTAAATCATTTTAATTGCTTTCAAAAGAATGAGACTGTAACTGTGCTGAATGTTTTGCAGTGGGTTTTGGTTGGTTAACAACATACATACCCAGGGCATACACTTATTACATTTCAACTGCACTGTTTGCCATATTTGGACTGAAAATGTTGAAAGATGGGTATTACATGTCTCCAAATGAGGGGAAGGAGGAATTAGAGGAGGTGCAGTCTGATTTAAGGAAGAGGGAAGATGAGGTAAGTGCCTCTTTAATCCAGTATAAATAAAATTTGTGTATTATCAGTGGAACTAAGGGTGTAAATTAATGATTGCAGATGGAAAAAGATAAAATGTTGCCAAGTGATGTTGAGACTGGCCTCTTGAGAAAGCCTCGAACAAATTTTAATGTTTTCAGTTGGGTGTCAAGAGTATTTCTTCAATCTTTCTCATTAACATTCCTTGCTGAGTGGGGGGATAGATCTCAGTTGACTACAATCATTTTAGCAGCTAGGGAGGTAAGCAGTAGGTCAGTGCTTAACCCATTCAGTGCCAGACACATCTCAGTTTTTATTTTTAAGAATACATTAAAGTTTGGCAGAATATAATTACATTAAATTACCCATACAATACTGTAATGACATTTACTGTGATTTTTTTTTTAAAAAAAACACTAACATATAACTCAGCTGATGTCACTGTATTAAATTCCTGTACTGGAATCTCTGCATCAAATTCCAGTATTAAAATCTCTGTATCAAATTCCTGTATTCAAATCTCTGCATCAAATTCCAGTATTAAAATCTCTGTATCAAATTCCTGTATTCAAATCTCTGTATCAAATTCCTATACTGAAATTTCTGTACAAATTCCTGTTAAAGGAAGTTAATAACTCAAGCTCTAAGAGTTGACTGACTTTATTAAATAAAAAATGAATGTACAGCAGAGTAGCCGGTATGAGATAAGGTATAAAGTAAACATCCTGTTTCTAACACATATAACTCAGCTGAGGACACTGAATAAAATTTCTGTACTAAAATCTCTGTATCAAATTCCAGTACTGAAATTTCTGTATCAAATTCCTGTACTGAAATCTCTGTATCAAATTCCAGTACTGAAATCTCTGTATCAAATTCCTGTACTGAAATTTCTGTATCAAATTCCTGTACTGAAATATCTGTATCAAATTCCTGTACTGAAATTCTCTGTATCAAATTCCTGTACTGAAATCTCTGTATCAAATTCCTGTACTGAAATCTCTGTATCAAATTCCTGTACTGAAATCTCTGTATCAAATTCCTGTACTGAAATTTCTGTATCAAATTCCTGTACTGAAATCTCTGTATCAAATTCCTGTACTGAAATCTCTGTATCAAATTCCTGTACTGAAATCTCTGTATCAAATTCCTGTACTGAAATTTCTGTATCAAATACGAGTCTCAAAAATCCCACTGAGAGATATCTCTTAGCTGGCATTGAATGGGTTAATGAGTGTGATTAATTACTTTTGAAAAAACTAATTAAAATTATTATGTTCATTAAGGACATTTACGGTGTGAGCATCGGTGGGATTGTGGGACATTCAATGTGCACTGGACTTGCCGTTATAGGCGGGCGAATGATTGCTCAGAAAATTAGTGTAAGAACTGGTACGTATCCCATTTTCTTCAGTTTAAGGTGAAAGGCAATGTCTTCTGATGTGGCATTTTAAATAAACGATGAGAGCCACATGTTGATTTTGTTTATTTTCAGTTACCATAATCGGCGGAGTCGTGTTCCTAGTTTTCGCAATAACAGCTTTATTCACATATCCGAGTGATTTGGGATAGAAATGTTGCAGGATTAATACGTAAAAATATCAGAAATAAGTTAGTTTTTAGCAAAAAAATGGTCATCATTCAGTGAAAATGGTGTAAGAGTTTCTTAACCCTTTTGCAGTGTAAATGAAATTTTTTAAATTGAATTACTCAAAATTCGGGACTGTTCCCAAATATTGTGATTACAGTACACAAGCAGCAGTGCACATACAAACGCCTCCACATCCATTTGTTCCTTTGACATATACCATTGCAACTTCTATTGTGGTTATTTCAAAAAGATGAGTCAGTTTGATTTTGTTATTTTGTTCCCATATTTTGATCCCCATTGAAACCAAAGGTACATTCAATCGTGTTCTCTTGAGGTATGGTAATCTTTCCTTGTTTTGGGGTCTTGTGATTTCGCCGTATTGTCCTGCTTTTCTGCTTTTTAGCCATGGCTGTTCTGGCTGAATCTGTGTTCGCTCCCCTGCGTGATGTTTTGTGCGTGCCTTTTGCTCATTGCCACGTGTCTGGGCCTTCCCAGGTGTACAAGTGCATTCGCTTGTGTTGGAAGCAGGTGCTGGATATCATTTTTCTATCATTGGTCTGTAAGCGGCTTCCTTTCCCGTAAGCGTGTTTTGAATCTCAATATGCTGATTCTTTCATCGACGGGAATGAACTTTAATACTATGCGGTTTATGTTCTTAATGTTCCCGCTGGAATATACGTAATAGTCGCCTGATTTGAAAGTCTGAGTGTATTTCCACCGAGTTTCTCGTATGCTGCCGATTTGGACGTTCCACGATCCGAGAATTAAATCATTTTTCCTTGCTGAGGTCGTCAGCATTGCGTTCAACCCGGTTTTTCCGCGACTGCCCTTCCTAGATTTGCTACAGTTCATGCAAACTGCCCCAGCGGCACGACGGGGACGTTATAGGACCGGACTTTGCTGGCAGAGCTGTGTCCTTGAGTCAGTAAGCGGCATTTCCCTGATTTAAGATGATGTTATCCAGAGACCAATTATCAGCACCTTCGACCGCCTATATTATAATAAATATGCAAAGTGAATATAACTTCTGATACATCCGAATAACTGACAATTTCCTTAGAAATATCAAATTATACCGTTGTGGTAATCATTTTATTTTTTCAAAAACTCCTGCTTACATTAAATTCAAATTAATTTTACGTGAAAGAGTTAAACAATGTCTGATACAGTCAATACTTAGCGATTAATCCCTTTGTGAGGTCTTTATCAATGATACTGATATAATTCTAAGCTCAAATAAATGAAACCATCAGAAAATTAATTATGCTGAGAATGGAACTTTCTCTGTTTGAATCGACAAATATTCTCGAAACGAAACGAACAATCGAAGAGATTTTTCCTCGAAATGAAACGAACTTAGCCGAAAATGTCCGGTCTAAATTTTTTAGAACCGTTGACGCGATTCCTTAAGTGAATACTCAAACTCAATTTTTTTTAAAGATATTTAACCACTGATTAATACTAAACTAATTAAGTATAAATATTTTTACTTTGTTTCCCTCATTATTGAAAAACCGAATTAGTAGATTTTAAATATTCCTCAATGTTTATGGGGAAATATTATTTTAGTTTTGGATGAGCGGGAAATAATGACAGTTCGGAGAATTTTGAGTATTTCATTATATATCTCGCAAATAAGCGGATTAAGCGATAACATACAATGGACGAAACCGAAATAAGCAACGAAATTAAGAAAAATTGAGGTTAATTAAAAGGCGGTGAAATATTATTTCAAGGTCGGAAGCTTTTTTTTAGCCTCTTCAACCTTAATTTAAATTTTCCACGTGTCGATGTTTCTGTTGGAAGACATCTTTAGATAAAATTTTTGCCTCATGTGTGCACTACAATTTTTTTTATAAAATTGAAACCATAAAAATTAACGGAAAATGAAGAAAACGGGAGAAAAAAGTCTGAAAAGACCATTTAGAAACTTTTTTCAGACTTTCTAAGATTCATTCAATAAGTTTAAATTCTATGAAAGAATACAGTCAACAGAAGAATGGGAATATTATAATTTTAGATTATAGTCAGCAGCGCTGGACCAATTAATGTCAACGTGACACTGAGCGCACTCTAAAGCCTAAATAAATAACTAAAACGCTTAAAAATTAATTCTTCTTCTCAATCCTTATGAGAAAATTGTCGTAAGCACAGGTTACACTGCTGACCATTCAGCAGTGCGAAATTACTTGAGAATATGTATTTTCTGCGAATATGTTTGTATTGGTTTACTGTTTTTTTTTTCCTGGTGGGAAAGTTCGGATTTTGACAAACGTTGGTTACTTACTTTCTCTTTTGTTACTGTTTCTCAACAACAATTTATGACGGAAGAAAGAAGTATTTTTTTATTGTTATTTTATAGAAGAAGTATAATGTTTTTATAATTGAGATTTTATTTGATTTTTTTATGACCGCCTTCACCCTCACATTCTCCGATTTATACGGAATGAAATTCTCACTTTTTTTTTTTTTTGATATATTTTTCCGATTTTCAGTTGAGATTTCTGATTCCGTAACGGATAAATTCAATCAATAAATTAATGCTTTTCTCTTGAGAGTTTTCATTTAAATTGGAAAACATTAACAGAAAATAGTCACGTTCCCAATAATGGGTTGAAGTCTTTTAAGTTTTATTTCCTTTGAATAAATCCGATATTTCAAGAAATATCTTCGTTTTTTTCAATAATTTCAATTTTCGGCGATTAAGGGTAAAAGAACGGTGGTTCAAATTATCTCAAAAGCAGACGATAATAAAGGGTATTGTTTTCAGGTCCAGGGAGCAGATGTGCGGAATACCTAGCAGAGTTTTCCCAATCTACGGCCCGTGAAGGTGTTCCATGTGGCCCACTCTTTTATTCCTATATTCACATACGTATTCGGTGATTTTGGTCCATTTTAATTTTTAAATAAGGGGTTATGACTGTACGCCAATAATATATACGCTTACTCTTTCGAATCCATTCGGTGATATAAGTGAAAAGGACTGCTTGCATAAAAATGTAAAAAGGGTAAAGCCGGAAAAGGAGGCAAAGGCAATAGCCGTGAGAGTAGGAACATAGACAAAAGAAGAAAATGAGAAGAATGAGAAGAAAGAGAAAAGGGAAAGTGGGAAGAAAGAGAAAAAGAAAAAGAAAAAAAGAAAAGAGGAAAAAATGAAAAGAAAGAGAAAATGACAAGAAACAGAAAAGGAAAAAAGGAGAAAATGAGAAAAAGAGGAAAGGGGAAAAAAAGAAAAGGGAAAACAGAAAAGAGAAAAGGGAAAATGGAAAAATGAGGAAATGAGAAAAAGAAAAAGATAAAAGGAGAAAAAGAGAAAAAGAGAAAAAGAAAAGAGAAGAAAATGAAACGAAAGCGAAAATGAGAAGGAAGAGAAAAAGAGAAAAAAATAAAACGAGAAAAAGATAAAACGAGAAAAAGATAAAAGGAGAAAAGGAGAAAAAGAGAAAAAGAGAAAAAGGGAAAATGAGAAGAGAGTAAAAACAAATTTTAAAAATCCATATTTAATTGTGGCCCGAGAAATTATACCAAACTCAACTTTGGCCCGCACATTATCAAAGGTTGGCCATAACTGTTTTAGACCATTTTTAGAAAAGTATCACTGAAGAAATTTCCAGGTTTTTCAAATTCGAAAAGCTTCAAAGGTTTTTTAATTCGAAACTCAATGTAGCTTCAATTAAAGCTATTGCCATCTAACAGAAGCTAATATTGCTTTCGAAATCATTTCAAAAGAACCGAACTGCCATCCAGCACATCTTTCAACCCTTTACATCGCTGACTTCCTCACATCAAAGCTCCCGCGCCACTTCATCTCTCACGAGCTGAGCCCCATTTCCGTTTCCTTCAGCAGGAGAGAAACGTCTCGCCACAGGATAACAGCTTTCCTTCAATGCCCAAAAAAATCCTCTCAGTGGTAATTCCCTCCGATCATTTCATCACAGGAAAAGAATGAATGTCCCAAAGAAATGCGGGTTCTCTCGAATTGTTTTTCTATTAGATGAAAGGGAAAAAGAGCGAGAAGAATGGTCTTGCGCGTTTGGTTGGCTTTCGAGGGAGATTGGCGGTTCAAAAGTTTTTCTACGCAGTTAAAATGTGTGTACAATGCTTACCGTCTCATGAATGTGTGGCACCGCACATCCAGTTGGTACCTTTCCTTTTCTTCTGCTGAACTTCGTTTTCGCGACTCTTTGATGAGTGCTTTATATCATAGTGACAATAAGGTGAGTTATATTGGTTTTTATTTGCGCTGTGTTAAGCCAACCAATCGCTGACGGTCTCTTTACTCGCTCTTTTCTCTCACTTTTTCCACGTGAATGCACTGTGTTAAGCAGTAAAGGATTTCCAATCGAAAAACTGCAAACAATTTAACTGTTCGAACAACGCAAAAGAACTTAGCGTTTCTGTCTCCCCAACTTTACACTAATTACAGTATAAAATCATAATCCATTACCGATTATAAGATCATATTTTAATAATATGATTTTATATTTTAAAATTAAACGGCTTTATTTCAAGTGCGCTAAAAATTAAAAAAATAAATTGTGATACAAGAGTATTAATAAATACATGGGTGACAAAGAAAAAGACCAATTTTTTTGTACATAACGTGGTGCGATATTACACGTTCTGTAAAAGACCTGTACAATTTTTATACAATTTTTATACTGTGTAACGTGATAAGGTTATCTCCATTAAGGACTCCTAAATTGAGAAATTGATTAGATTTTGGGAATTTTTTGTATTTTTACCTAAACACTAAGTTTAAAAAATAATTGCGTAAATTTGAATTGTGAACCAAAACGAAAGTGTGGGCAAAATTTGAAAGAAATCGGTCCGAGAGAAACGGGTCAAATATCGCTTTAAAGTTTTGATTATAGGTCTTTGCAGACAGACAGACAAACAGACAGATAGGAATACAGAGTGAAAAATAGAAAGACAGACAGACAGACAGACAGACAGACAGACAGATAGACATACAGACAGACAAACACGTAAACCAAGTTAAATAAAACCGTTTAAAAATAGTAATAATTAAGAATAATTATAGTGACAAATTCAAATTATAAATATGCGTATCCAAATAAGTTTTAAAAGAAACACTCAAAGTAATGTTTCAAAATTCGAAACAATTTCTACTGTCCTCTCTTTTTGCCCTCCAAAAATTCAGTCCCTCCCCTATTCCTACTGACGTTCCGAAAAATGCTTCACAAAAGCAGAAAATTCAATGAAGAAACCGGAGAGGAAACTCCTAAAAAGTTACCCAAACGAAAGTTGATTCTATAAAGTCCTTCGAAGCATTTTTCATCGAAAAAGGAAATATGGTTCAGAGCTAATGGCCGTGCTGACCCCAATCACGACGGCCTCTCGTTCGTCAGAGATCTCAGTGCTGAAAAAAGCTCATAATTCCCGGGGGTGATAACAAAATGTCACTTTTTTCAGAGAAAAGAGTTTCAACAAATTAAAAGTCACTTGAGAAGGGCGATAACTTGCCCGATGATCCACTTTCTCGTTCTAGTCCACGTGTGGCCGACAATTCTCGGCCATTTTTCATCCTCAGTCTCCTCACCCCCAATTCCCCTCCTGTTTCCTCCCTCCGACCAATCCGAGGAAATCACAACAGCAAAATCGGAGCTTCCCTCCCGAAAATCAATCACGAAATGAATGCATTGCTGATCAGTTAGCAACCTTTGATGCGTCTCAAATAAAACAAACTTAATTGTCAGGAGAAAGTGCGGTTGAACGCATTTGCAGAACAGATTGTATGGACGTGGCCCGACTGTTAATTTCGTTACTATTAAACACGAAAAATTGCTAACCTTAATAATTTGCATTGAGAAATTTCGCAAATGAATATTGTGACACTTATGGTCGGCGTTGGAAAACTAATCGACTCTCCTTTGTCAAAAAAAGCTAAAAGTGCTACGGTTGTTCCGAAAGGCTCTTTCGACAGTACCACATTTTTTGGTGATAAATCCTTTGATGACGTAAACTGTTCCTTCGGGGGGGGGGGGGGGGACACATCGCCAACCAATCCTTAAGTGACCACCCCTTTAATGGTGATCACTCTCGACACCCCACTCTTTGCGAAATAAGCGCTTGCAAAAACAATTCATTGAATAATCCTTTCGATGCAGAATTTTAATTGAGTTGGCTCGGCCTTTGCGTGTGAGTGATGTCTATTAAAAGCGGAAAATAATTATAAATCCGACGGGAATCGCTTCAGGTAAGGCCATTTCCAGTTATTTTATGGGGGATCTCTTATTTGGAGCAAAGGGCCGAAGTTCCTCTTCGGTACAAATCAAAACATTTTTTCCAGAAGTTCGGGAGCAGCATGCCGCAGTTGCAGGGACACCCTCAAGCAAAAATATAAAATGTATGGATTACTTCTGGAAAATTTGGCGGAATACATAAAGCAAGTGTATGGGGAAGACAGATGGGAAGAAATTCGGAGACTGGCCGCCGTCGAACAGCCGAGCTTTAGCGTTCATCAGGTGTATCCGGAAACGCTCATTCCGCGACTTGCAAAGAAAGCTATACAGGTTACTGTCACCAAATTAAATCTCCTCTTTGGTGGTAATGGCGGAACATCCACACCCGTCTGTTGTTACTCCACTAACACTATATTTGTCGAGACCAGAAACCGCAAAATGGCAAATGATAGGGTTCTGTCCTTCCTGGAATCGCGCGACAGACAGTATCATCCAAAATCGGACTGAAATTCTCAAAAAAATCGCCCAAAACCACTTAATAATTAGCTTTAATTCTTACTTAGTTTCTCTCTGCGGTTGATTAAAAGGAAAAATTGCTTTGATTAAAAGGTATTAAATGTGTCCGAAAGAGAGTTTTTCGATCAAATGGGCGTTCATTTCGTGGGATTCGTCGGTCAGTACGGCTATGACAGAGTCCTCTCGGTTTTGGGTCGTCACATGAGGGATTTTCTCAACGGTCTGGACAACCTGCATGAGTACCTTAAGTTTTCCTACCCGAGAATGAGAGCTCCGTCCTTCATCTGCGAGAACGAAACGAGGCAGGGACTTACACTGCACTACAGGAGCAAAAGAAGAGGATTTGTGTACTACACAATGGGCCAGATCAGAGAAGTTAGTTCCGGAGTTGGGGAATATCCTCGACTTTTCTCTACTCCAACTGTGGTTTCAGGTGGCCAGACATTTTTACCACAAAGAAATGAGGATAGAGCTGGTTCGAGAGGAGGTGCTCTTCGACACAGTTCACGTGACATTCCATTTAACTTTCGACAACCGGGCCTTCACTCTGGCATCCCTTACGATGACGAGGGAGGAAAAGCATCTGCCAATCAGCGCTTCCGTTCTCTTCGAAATATTCCCCTTCTGCATAGTCTTTGGGTGAGTTTCCCCATGAGAATATGAACCGAACGAACTATTTAATCTGTGAAATTTTCCAGGTCCGACATGATTGTGAGAAGTATAGGGAACTCTCTCATGGTCATTCTGCCGGATTTAGTTTCCAAAAAAATTACCAACTGGTTCGATTTGGTTCGCCCATTGATAGCTTTCAAATTTCAAACGGTAGGACATCATCGGAAAGACATCAGAATCCTCTGCCGCTACAGCGAAATTCTTTCCTGCAGATTCTGAACCGCACTAACAACATTTTCGAGCTGGTGACGGTGGAACCGGTGCTAACTGAACGACCATCCGACAGAAAGCGGAACCAAATCATCCTCAGCGACGAATCCGACGACTGTCCAAACGAGAAGCACCTTCGGCTGAAAGGACAAATGGTGTACATGGACAACTGGAAAATGATGATGTACCTGGGCACTCCCGTCATGCCGGACCTCAACGCTTTGGTTACCACTGGCCTGTACATAAACGATTTATCCATGCATGACTTTAGCAGGTCATTATCAGGCCCATTCTCACGGTGCGAGACTCGTCAAACGCTCCAAGAAACAGTTATCCTTAACATTTCAGGGACTTAATGCTGGCCGGAACTCAGCAATCCGTCGAACTCAAACTGGCATTAGACCAAGAGCAATCCAAGTCGAAAAAGTTGGAAGAATCCATGCGGAAGTTGGACGAGGAAATGAAGCGGACGGATGAACTCCTTTACCAAATGATCCCCAAGCAAGTGGCTGACCGACTGCGCGCGGGAGAAAACCCCATTGACACCTGCCAAGTGAGAGCTCACTAAAAAGCAGAAAAGATAGTCCGGGTGACTGTCATTAAGCGCGACCGCCGACTGTTTCAGATCTTCGATAGTGTGTCCATTCTGTTTTCGGACGTGGTTTCCTTCACGGAGATCTGCTCCAGGATAGCTCCCATGGAGGTGGTGTCCATGCTCAACGCCATGTACTCCATATTCGACACCCTCACGGAGCGCAATAGAGTGTACAAAGTAGGAACTAATGCATAGGCTCCAGTGTATTTAACTCTTAAAAGAGTCATATCGTTTGCTTCCACTAATGATATTAAGTGAAATTCAGTTGTATTGAAATTTACGGAATGCCGAAAAATCGCAAACAAATAAATTTCACCCAACCCCACAGATGAAAGTTTGTTCATTAGAACTCACGTTTCTTTGTTTAAGTTTGGGTAACTTAAAATTTTCGAAAATGACGTAGAGTATCCCCGAGAAAGATTAATTACAACAGAATTTCATTTCCATTAAATACATAACCTAATTTTAGAAAAAATCTGTGATCAATTCTAAAGGATTTTTAGTTTCTCGATATTGCGATGTAGGTAGAGACTATAGGTGACGCTTACATGGTTGTGTCAGGAGCTCCAGAAAAAGAAACGAATCACGCGGAGAAAGTGTGCGACATGGCCCTGGATATGGTCGAGGCCATAACAGATCTCAAAGACCCCTCCACGGGCTCGCACCTCCAGATCCGCGTGGGGATCCATTCGGGAGCAGTCGTCGCCGGGATAGTGGGCCTCAAAATGCCAAGATACTGCCTGTTCGGGGACACCGTCAACACGGCCTCCAGGATGGAGTCCACGAGCGAAGCCATGAAGGTGCACATCAGCCAGTCGACCAAAGACCTGATCTCCAGCGCTTACCACGTGTCCGAGAGGGGGGAGATTCAGCTGAAAGGGAAAGGTACGGGGAACTGTTGCTGCTGAGGCGAGATCTGCAGTGCAGACTCGTAATTTCTTGCAGGCGCGACAAAGACCTACTGGCTGGACAAAAGGGAGTGCAGAACCCCCCTGAGCAGGACGATAGCGACGAAAGGCGTGGAGACGGAGTGGGAGAAAACAGCTGATTTGAGGGGGTCGATGATGGGTATAGTAGTGTTGAGTGACGAGGATAAGGGCAGAGTGGCCAAGAATTCGCCCATGGGAATTCGAATAGAGCAGGAGGAGAGGAAAATTTTGCCGACAGCGGAAGACAGAAGAGTGTATTCCCCCGTCACCTTTCAGGACATTGCCCGAAGATCAGTTGGAAATTCACCAATAAAAATTTCAACCACACCCAAAGGTAGACATAAGATATTTGCTTTTTATTATCACCTCTGTGGCAACCGTATGACCAATATTCCAGATTTCAGTCCACCGCTGAAGAAAAAGCAAAACGAAATCAAATAACTAAATTTCATTTCCAGAATCCCGGTCAAGCTCTTTGGTGAGCACCTTCACTCCCTCAACGGCGCACAGTTTCTCCGGGAAGAGATCGGACTTTTACGAGAAAGACATCTTCGAAAGTTCCTCCTCGAAGATGGAGACCCTCGAGGTGATCGAAGCTTTGGCACTCGCGTCGGGATCGACCAAGAGGTACGACAGCGAAATGTCCAAAGTCCGCGAAGTAGAAAACTCTGATTCGTCATCTGTCCGACAAACTACTGAAAAATTTCCTTGCACAGGTGATTCACTACAGCAATTATCCAAATTTTCTCCTCTTTTCCCGAATGATTACGACAGAAACACTAATCTTATGTCTTCTCCCTCCCTTTCAAACTTCACCTTTCGCACTTAAAATAACAAGCTTCACAGAATGCACAAAACCATTGGCCAAAAATTAACTTATTCACTTACGGTCTATCTTTTCAGAGATAAAAGCGATTCCTATTAGACTTCCAACAAATTCGCTGTCGGAGAGCAGTCTGTGCCGACGTTCTAAAAAATCCTTCTGTCACTCTAACCATCATTTAGGAGTGTCACCTTTTCGCCGGTCCTCCTCCAATCGAGCCCGACATCACTCTAATACATGCGTATTATTGTAACATTTAAGGCTCCTAATTAAGCTTTAGACGGAGGACGAAAGATAATTGAATATTAGCAACCAATCAATATAATTTGCAATATCTCTAAATCCCATAGAAAATGTAAATGGTATAAAATAAATAAATTAACAGAGTGTTATTCGTCAAAATGAAAATAATTTTTTACCTTGAACTGAGTTCAGCGGTAAGGTAACTTGAAAAATAAATCCATTCATGCAGCATTCTTTCTGGCCCGTCTGGAAACTCAAAGAGTGCACCCTATGGCTCAGTCTGTATTTTAAGGGGAGGGAGGGCAGTTCGAATTTGATCCGTTAAGTTCAATCGTTATTCTCGGTATGTTCGGCTTGAACGGTCTAAAACAGAAGAAGAATTTGAGTGCTGCCTCCGATACTCTGGTGAGTAGGTATTCCTCCTCACCTAAACTCAATTTTCATTGTCCTGAACATAAATTTTGCCGCTTCGGTACGATCGTCATTATCTTTGCAGGTGCTATAAATAATCTCCTTAATTCCCGACTGAATAATTATTTTGGCACATTCGTTGCAGGGGAAAAGAGTGACGTAGAGCTTACAACCTTTTGTATCTCTAGGAACTGAATTCACGAATGCATTCATTTCGGCGTGGCATACTAAAACAATAACACCTCCCTGTTACTTCTACTGTTACTACTTCGGAGCTTTCAATTCCAAAATGAAATGTTTCAAACTCAAACTCACCATACGTTAATTTGTTTTCCATGAATGACCGGTGGGTTTTCTTCCACGGGAAGTCGTCGTCGAGCCCTCCCGGCATGCCATTGTACCCGACGCCTACTATTTTATTGTCCTCACTTACAATGCAAGCCCCTACTTGCCTTTTGGGATCTTTGCTTCTCTGAGCGGCTAAGAAGGCCACTCCCATGAAATACTCTTCCCAGGAGATATAATTCGTACGCTTATAACCCCTGTAAACAAAAAATGAACATATTGTTACCTCTCCACTAACAATGACGATGTGTCAGGCCCCCGAAAGAGCTAAGAAAAACTGTGTTGCATTCGGTTTTGATGAAATGAAAAAATAACTTTGGTCGAAGCTGTAGGATAATGAACGCTTCGAGTAGCCTTAAAATTCAGCCACCGTACTGGACACGCTACCGGTGAGTTAAATGAACTCTTTTTACATTCCGTGAGCTCGTGTCAGAAATTATCGATTATGAATAATTTAAATAACAAAAAATTTCACAAAAAGGCGTTTCTTAAAAACTTCCGTCGATAAGTACACTTATAAATTTCAATATTTTTCGCAGACTTTTAGAGCCTGTGATAATTTTTAATGAACACTGAATAGTAATTATACTTACAACTTCAATTGTCCCTTCAGTTACACAATCTATAATTAAACACAATACTTCCGCACTTCCTTTAGGGTTCGCTCCTTTTCTCCTCTCCACCTTCACCCATTCCCATTGCTTACCCCTACCCTTCCCATTGTTACCCTCCTCCCCTTTTCATTTTTGCACTTTCCAAACCCAATAAAAAATCCACTATAAATCTTTCATTTCTATCTGATTTCTCTGAATGTTTTGCCAATTTCCTATAATAAATAAAAGTTTTCTGCGTTATAATATTTTTTGTTTCCTCCTTTTCTTTTAGCGGGGCTTTTCTGAATTAATTCTGCATCTGTATCTGCAATCCCATTCTTTGTTACTTTTTTATTAGAAATGCAAAGGAAACTATCAGAGAGTTCGGGACTGATAGTTCTTCCTCGAGCGGTGAATCAAAAATACAGTATATATTTGAATAATGTTCAAGGGTGTGAAATAATATTCGACTTCATTCAAAATTTAGCGTAATGCATATTAATACATATTAATAAATAGTAATATGGGGAACTAAACATTTTCCTGTTCCGAGGTCCAGGGGTTAAACACTGCCTAAACTATTCATGAAAAGCCATCGAATGCATATTCCGAGCCTGCCAAGCCAAAACCGGAACCGGATGAGCTGAGGAAAGCAGAAAGACCGGTGATTTCTCAGTGTCAAATTGACCATAAACCTGCACACCGGGAGAACGAGTGTGATGCTGTGGGGGGAAAAACACATAATCCAAAACGAACCCCTGAACAGTTTGTACACTGCCTGAAACTATTCGTAATTACACAAATTCGCCGTTGCGTCATTACACCATATGGCCATGGATTCCCTAAAAAAAAAATTATGCAAAAAGGGTAAAATAATTTGCAGAGATGTGATCTAACCTCCTGTAAGCGAGTCACTGGGTCATTTCTTATCGATTGAAATTCCTTTCCTCCCTTGGAGCAAATTTATATTCAGAGTCCTCTAAATGAAGCTTTTAATTCGATGAAGACTGAACCGAAATGATCTTTAATAAAAATCCTTAAGATTTGCCACTCCGGGGAGAGAACCGAAGGACCCCTTGCAACAATCCTTAATTCAATTAAGGATAAATTAAAGTTCCCAATAAAAAGTGAATTGCCGGTTTCCTCAATTAACGAAGGGGTTAATAAATTAGATATTTTTTTCGTACCGTAACCCATATTATCACTTCACGAGGAAGTATAACAGGTGAATGTGATCAGGGCAAATCCCTTTGTGCAGACTGCAGAGAAACTTTTTGAATCGATCGCATCAAAGGACATTAAAGGAAATAAACCGTGAAGTTGATTTATTTGTCGGCCGATAAGCGGGCAAAGCCTCCCTTGAAAAGCCCCCGAAAAAGGGCAAAAGTCCAGCCTTTTGATAAGCAGAAACGGTTCGCGCAATCGTTGCAGACGTGGGAGTGGTTTTTGACAGAGAGAGAGAACCTGGGGCAACTCACTTCCCAAGTGGAGCATCCTCGAGATATGGTCGCGGTAGCTTTGAATTCAGTTATCGCTCTGGCAGTGATGTGAAAGGGTCGACTCTAATGTTGAGCGTTTACTCATTAAGTCGACCAATGTTTTTTCGGTTAGATGAGTGAATTTCGGGGAAGTTATTCGAGGAAAAGGATTGAGTGCGTTGGACATCTCACGGGGGTAAGCAATAACGGGTCGATAACCGACCATTTTCCGTCGAAAACATTTCCTTCAACTGTGGTTCCATCTACGCCGATTAAAAGTGACTTTAAACTCACCCTAAAATATTAGAAAGGAGGGTGATTCGACATCTGCGAGGGCGTCAAGAGCACAATAAAACACCGCCCTTCATTAAATCCTTATTTCAGAGTTGGTTTGGGGGATAATTCATTGAAAAAAATAAAAAAGATCCATTCGTTCGTTTTGAATCCTTTATTAAATCGACTTCACGTGGGGATTGTATCAATTGGACTTTGAATTGTATTTATTTTCTGACCATAAATATTTGACGGTCAAATTTTACCAAATTTAAAATTAAGCAAAAACACTGCGTACATCCCCTTTTCTTTCGGTGAAATTTGTTTTTTGTCAAATTGGTATTTTCCATTTAATTCAAAAGATTCTTGATTTCATTCACGGGATCTGTCAAAAAAGGGGGCGATGTCGTACACCCTTGATTACGCTCGGTGTTTTGCAAACTTTACTGAACTGAACTTTACTGAACTTACGCCCTTTACAACCTATACTCAGCACGCCTTTTAAAAGACATATGCGAACAAAAAAAAACATTCCAATATATTCAGAAAAATTTTCAAATGGACTTCGACCTCTCTGCATTATTTTAAAATAATGACGCGATGCAAATGTGTGCATTATGAGATGGCGAAACTGATGCAAAAACCGCATCAAACAAAAGAGAATAAGGACAATCAACAGAAGAAGTGAGGAATGTTTATTGTAAATGAACAAGAAAAACAATCCGCGACATTAATTGTTAAAAGACGAATAATATTATGTTTCTCTGCCCTTAGATATTAGAACGCCTCGAAGATACAATCTAAGAAGGCGAAGGAACTTAAAGGATCGCTTAAGGTGGCGACAACACAACATTCGTTTTATCTTAACTTTATTTAACGCGGAAAGACAAAGAGTGCATTATCTTTTCCATTCTCTAACGGCGATATATATTACTGCGTGTCGCCTACTTGTTTGCTACTCAAGGAAAAGACCAGTGGTCTTTGGAACCGAAATTCTCCTGAGTGGAAACACATAAGAATTCTTTTTTATTGGCGAATTTTGCGAGAGACTTAAATGAGGCAAAAAAAGCGGCATATGACTCGAAACTGCTCATAAGGAGAGAAACTGTTCTTATTACGATGCACTTTTTTCTCGAGCGGCCCCGGATCGACTTCGAACGGACCCGTTTCTAATCATCACTTTAATTTTGGTCACTAATCGTGATAATTCTTTGACAAGGAGAACTCCGCCGAGGAGCCGTTGCATAATCTCCACCGTCAATGAATAAAAATGATATAACAGCGGGGGAGGAAGAAAAGGACGAATAAACACCCATCACGACATGCATGTTTATTGAAGATGTTCTCCCAACCGCCGACCAGCATTAACTTATGCTGAATTTCTTCATTTGGCAATCTTTGCTAATTATCCCAATTATATTCTTTCGCCCCACGCTCGTATTATGCAAAAGGTAACCGGATTCGCTCGAAATAAAAATGATGACAACCTCTAATGGCCTTGCGAGTACAATTCAGACATGTTTTTTGGATAAAGCTGTTGGAAAGCTGCAACCGATATTCGTGTCATTGGGAAACAAATAACAATCCGAAGTAAGAGACCAAATGAAAAAGGTTTGGATTTCATGTGGACTAACCTACTGTTTGTGGGACTCTATTGTTGATTGTTTTAGTACTTACTCGTATGTCCTTTTGTTCCTTTGCTTCGTTTGCAGACCTTCCGTTGACGTCTCTGTGCCCGAACTGGGGACAAAAAAAAGGTTTTAGGGTTAACTCATAAATAAATACATAATATCCGGAAGTGGCGTTTAAGAAGTGAATAAAACTGGAATGAGACCATTGATTGAATGAAATGGGGTATGAAAAATTAAAAACACGATGAAGTCACTTGCCAACAATTGAGGAACTTTAGTCAATCTATTCTGAAAATTTAAAAGGAGACCCTTTTAATTACTTTTTAATGTCGAAAATAAAACGTCGGTGTTCTCTTATTAAAACTCGAATGGTTTTAATCGGTTTCCGAATTTCGGGCAAAACTGTCTCGATGAAGAAGTGATCATCTGATTCTCCTTCATTGAATTTTAATAGATCAACAAGTCCGACTTTATCTCTTTCACATAAGTACTCTTGAACTCCGACTTTGATTTTGTCAGAAACTCTAACTTTTTACATGTGAATGAGAGCGTCCATCTTAGACATGCTTTTAAGTGATGCACTGATACTCTCACTCGACCAGTCTGTATCCCTCCACCTGCCCTTTACCTGTCATATTTAGTTTGTTATTCTAAAGGCTTTCTTATAAAAAAAAAATATCGGCCTAAATCTGATGACCACCAAATGAGTAAATTCTCTTTGAATTAATTATTTCCTCGAAAAACCGTTCGAATAAACTTGTTTCACTTTCTTTATACTGTCTCCATCCGATGACATATTTTCATTTTTTAGTATAAAAACATTCTCGTGGAATAAAAAGTTAAAAAACGGATTTACCACATAAACTTTTAAAATTAAGGAGTTGAGTAAATAAACTGAAATTCATTAATGTCTTTTGACATTGCTGCAACTGCATGGAAAATTTCAAAGTTCTCAGCATCAAAGGGGAGATTTTCTTCGGGGGGAAACTCCGTCGACTTACACTTATGGGAATGCACAACGACGATGACATATCCGTTAAAACGAGCCCGTGTAAATGAACTAAGATTATCGTTAAGTCTCAACTGCGAGTGGGCAGACAGTCGGCACGTGAACGGACACAATAATAGTATCTTTTTGGCTAATTGTCAAATACTGGAGAAGAAAGTTAAAGATGTCCATAAATTTTTAATTGACAATAATGCAGAAGAAGGTCAACGAGGTCGTAACTTCACGTGCGAGTAAAAGTTGCGTTGTTGGTCACTGCCAAGGAAGACCGAAGGGATTTTAACTGGAAATAATGCGACTGTCTCCTTCCCTCCGCCGCTGGAAGGCTCGGCATAACCTTATTAATTATTATCTAATTTCGAGGGCAACTGTACGTCTTGTCACCATTGAAAACTGCTTATTTTTTGAACTCAAACCTGTCAAAACTCTAAGGAATAGTTCCACTTTCTTCCGGTCCCTCTCTCTTAATGGCTCCGGTTCAGCAATACCATTAACCGATTTGAGCTATTCCGACGACAGACTTATGCGAACAGTGTTATGACCTGCTAATAAGCCGACCGAATATAAATTTTCCAAAAGAATTTTAACCGCGTTCGGTGAACGTCAAATTAAGCCCCAATTAAATTTTTTTTTTTTTAAAGACGTGTAATATAATTCACGAAATTCCTCCTCAAATGATAATTTAACCACATACAATATCAAACAATTTGCATATAGTAAAACCGTACGGGTTAAGTGGATCTTACTTTCTATTTATGAGAGCATCGTTTCAAAAAAAAGGATGCTGACCACGGTTTTACCAATTTTTTTTTTGATAAAAAATAATAATAATTGTTTCAATAAATTTATTTGGCCGGGAGTTATGTTTTTTAATGAATTTCGGATAACAGATGCACTTCAGCCTATTTGAACGGACAGCCGTTTAATCCTCTGGTCACGTCGTCTCACAATTAATTAAATATTTGATGTGTGTTCTCCAATGTAAATTATGTTTGGAAACACTTTCAATTAGAAAATGGTCGACTTTTGAAATGTACAAAAGGCCGCGCGGCAAATAAGAGATGCGAGCCCGAATTAGTGAATAACCGCTTTGTAAGTGAACGATGACACTCTCAAAAGCTCTTTTCGGACTTTAACCTTTCGTCGAAACTTTCTATCTCGAATTTTCTTCCGCTCACGACTTCGCCAACTTCCATTTCGGTACGCTGAGAACGAGTTAGGTTGTTTCCTTTACTTCCATTTCAATGTGAGTTGGGTTCATTCGCTTTCTGCGAACGCATAAAATTTTTAGGAAATTTCTCTTTTGCCAATCATTCTTCGTCAAATATTAACCTCAATACCAGAAATAGATTACTTCTTTTCGGAGAAGTCGATAAATTCAAATAAATCGATTTCGGGCAGAATGCATTTACACTAAAAAGCAATGCAGGATCACTCCTACTCTTCCTTGAACTCGATTCCAGAAATTTAACACTTGATTAAAGCAGCCCGTAAAACGTTTTCATACTGTTAAGTGATAACTAAAAAAAGCTTTGAAAAATACCTGGAACTCCCGACGTTGCTCGATGACATGTTTGAAAGGCAATCTGGAACACAAATAATTTCTCAAATGAGACATCTGCTTTCGATCACTCCGATTTGTAATTTACGTCTGCTCAAATTCAAACCCCACAATGTCAAATGGGGAGTAAATTTAAATAACAAATTAGGGTAAAAAATAACCCCAAATCTGCTGAAATTTCTTCCAAGCGGAGATGACAGTTTCTCATCAAGCAAAAAAAATTTGGATATTTAAAACTGGAGAGCATTATTAATCTCAGCAAAAGAATACATAAGCAAAGTAGATCTTCTCTGAGTAGGTTGTCAAAGGGTAGGAGTACTTGGCCGAGTCATGGCCGGGCCTCTTTGGGAATAATGAAACGTCCAAGTGGGCAACTCAAAGTCACATAGTAATTATTTATTTACGCGCAATTTCCTCATGCCTTTAGCAAGAAAAGAGTTAATCTTTACACCAGATTAACTAATTCATCCTTTCACTTTTGCTTTTCAATTAACTTTTCTTTTTCCTGTTCCTTTCCCATAAAATCGGACGGTCTTTTAAGTGAGGCAAGAAGAATCCTCCAAGATTGCTTCTGAAACAGATACGATTCCGGGGAAAACTACAATAAGTGGCTATCACTTTCAAAGAAACCCTCTTTTCACGTTTTAGTCAGACCCCAAAGGTGCAAAACAGCAAAATCCGTTTATTTCTTTCCTTCTCCTTAATGTGAGATATGGGTGATTTTCATTAAATCCCCCGACGAAAAGTATGCAATTTTCTTTGCTAAAGTTAAAATAAAAATTTAATGTAAAAATATGTATATTTACTTTCAAAACAATCGAATCTTAATAACTTTTACAATTTCAAATCCGTAATAAATATCCCGCAAAACGGTTTTTTTAGAAATCTAATTACTTCTCAAAAAAAAAACGAACTGACAGACAATGAGTTAACATCGGTTAAAATGAATGAATTCAATAAAAACTTTTTTCAAACAAAACATTTTTTTTTAAATAGACGAAAAGAAAACTTTGAGATGTGATCCAAAACAAACCTTCAAAGTCTAATTGTCGTCTAAAAGGAGCTTTTACTACAATTGCGTGCCCTTCGGAGGAAATGTCGCTTAAAAAAAACTCCCTCTTCTTCAATGGGAATTTCAACTATAAAAAATTTTCAAAAATCTGAGATGACACTATTTTGCTATTTGGCCTCAAATTCGGGCAAAAATCCCTAAAATGGCGTTTCCCGACCACTTTGCACTCCCATTACTCCCGCTGGGATGACGCTAGGAACTTCCAACATGGCTCATTTTGAAGCTCTAGTGATGCACTGTCGCCATGCATAATTTGGCCGAAATCGGTCAATGCCAAAAAAAGTTATGGGGCGTTGAAAATTGAAAATTTTTTTGGCGCCCAATTTCCAGACCTGTTTTCAAAGCACTGTAGCTCAGCAACCATACGACCTAAAAATTTGAAACATGTGCCATTCGAAAGAGCATATAAAGCTCTGTCACTATGCAAAAGCTCATTTTTGTGGCTTGGATAGGTTCCGCAGGACGGGAGTGCAAAGTTGTCGATTTTCGAGTCGGGCGCTGTCATTATATCTTCAAAGGGCCATATCTCCGGAACGGATGGAGATATCGAACTAAAATTTGGGGGTTTTTCATCGAAGACACAACGGAACAAACCTGTAAAATTTGAAGAAAATCGGAGGGAGTCAACCTGTGGCCATCGACCCTTTTCTCGTGGAATCACCCATAAATAAAAGAAATCAGAGTCGAAGAAAGGGAATCGACCCTGGAGTCAAGGCCAAGAGAAGAGAGAAAGGGTGGAAGAAAGGGAGAGAAGCAAAATACTGGAATTAAGGGGAAAAAAGCAATGACAAGACAAGAGAATCTAGAAAACGATGGAGATAAAAATCAGAAACTAAAATTTCAAGAAAAGGCGAAGGAGGCGGAGTTACAATTTCAAAATTCATTTCGCGAATGATTCCCCAAGACAGACCTTACAGCATCCCTCCCCCCCGTTCCCTCCCATAAAACATCGGTAGCTCATAATATCTCTGAAATTAAATCTCCGACACTTTGGTTGAGTGACATCAAACACAAGTGCACGAGACATATAAGCACGTGAATGGGGAGAGAAACTGACAGTGGGAGCACTACGAATGCGTAACGAGGCAATTACTCTTATTTGATTAAAGGATGATTAAGGTTTGAGACTGTATCCGACCTTAACATCTTCGAGAGAGAGAGAGAGAGAGAGAGAACGGTTGAAGTTTAAAAGCCCCATATTGTGCTTAATACCCCGTGCACTTTATATTATAACTGCAAAAGATTTTTAATCATATTGATTCCAGCATTTAGGGTAATAAACCTGATACCTTCGGTCAAAAGTAAATTGAAAGTTGAAAAATTACGCTCTCTTTCGGTGATTATTTTTCCGAGCGGTAATTTAAAGAAAACAACCGGCTGCAATTACAAATAAATTTTCAAATCTGTTTAATTAGATGAAACTGCCGTTAACGCGAAATGAGGTTTTTTTACTGAATTTCTTTTGTGAAAATTTCAACTGCCGGTTAAATGATATTTGAAACAAATTATTCATTCGGATCTTAAACGATCCATAATGACACAGGGCGGTTAAAAAAATATTTCACCTATTTTCATACCTTTTCATACTTTTATGATGTTGGATTCCTTTTGCTTTTTTGAAGCACATTTTTAGCCACAATTTTCCTATTTTGTTTCAGAAACATGACTACCGTTAAAGCTTTTGTACCTGCGCCGACGAGCTTCAGAACGTACTGCAGAGGGCGACCGTCCAATCCAGAACTCACGAAATACAGACCAAAACTCAATTCATTAACTCAAGTGAGCAATTAATTATTTCACATAAGGAATGTGAAATCTTTTCTTGGAAATCTCTTCCCCGGATTTTGTTTTCTCTTTATAATTTACTCCACTTTCCCATCAAATTTTTTTTTCATAAGGAGCTTTACTTTTCAGAAAAGACTGCCAGAAACAGAGGAGGAATACTTACAGTATTTTCAAGACAGAATAATTAACGCTCAAAAAAGACAGCTTTATCCTCTACAGGAAGACTTGGCGGACTGGCTGAACAAAACCCTCGGTGAGTCTCTTAAATAATTATCAAACAAAGCGCCTAATCTCTTTATCAATTTGTTTCATCTTATAATTTCCAATCTTAATTATAATATCTTCATAATCATTCTAAGTGAAACTCTTGGTGGTAAATTTGTAAAAATTCTATTTATATTGATTACTCTTAAGGGGAAATCCGCCATCAGAGAGTATAACCTTCGACAGACAGCGTTCAATATGTCAATTAGTCAGAGACATCACAGACTTTCTCGTGTAATGAAATAGAGACACCCGTGTCATAACAATTGCACAGAAGAAGAAAGCACAATTTCTTTTTCATGAGTGAATGGTATGTTCACTAAAACCCACATAAAGCCCCCTCAAGGGCATCAAATCAATGGGGGTTGCCTCCCTCACCATTTGCTAATTCACCTGAATCATTAACACCCATGCATGTGGGGTACACAACAAAGAATCTCCAATGGCAATGGTTTTTAGTTTCATTGTGCTTTTTTCATGTTTTCGAATTTCGAATTCTTTAAATGAGGCTTTCTTGTTCAGAAACCTCCTACAAAAGATTCACTTGATAAGGTCAACTCTTCCTACGTTAAAAGCACATCGGATGTCTTACGTAACGCCACATGAGAAACCAAAGGTTTACATTAAAGCGCGAAAAAAAATCGGAAAACGACTCTTAGGTTTAGATTCCAGGTAAAGTTTGAAAATTTTGGGTGACCAACGTTGTAACTTTTGGAAGAAAATGTCAAATAATATTTCAAAAAAATACGGACTAAATTCTAATTTATATATAAACTCCAATTTCTATCAGAATGAAAGAGGAATTAAATCACTGTTTTCACCGATTTTCAACAGCCCAATAACTCACATAATATTCCAAATGTTAACCTCAGCAAATCTTAAAGTGATATTTGAACTAATGACCGAACGATCATTCTGTTACGTAACATTGTCATTTAAAACAATAAATAACTGTTTCGGCTTTGCGGTGTTTGAGCGAATGGAAAAATCCCTTTTGCTATTTGTTAGACTATTACATACTTAAAGCAAAAAAGCATATTAATTTCAAGTCCTCCTATGTGATTTTATACTGCGAACAGGCATGCTTTTTAAGTAATTAATCCTATCGCCTCTTTCCTTCCGACCATAATATTCATTTCATTAAAATCCTAATCACCGTTCCACCCCCCGCCCAGTTTCTTTCCATAAATTTAGCAATCGCAGCAGAGATTTTTTTTTTATTCTTACATTCTACCCAGAGAAAGTCTGACACATAAAATTCAAACGGAAGTCCGTGATTCGTATTCAAAATGCGCCCGGAATTCATTATTAAATCAAAGCCCAGAACCGACAGTTAAGTTTTCCATTTCCTGTCCTGGGGCCACGTGCATCAACAATCACTCCGCGCTGTACCCGTTCCAAAAGAACTTTTCTCCTCTGCCAGACGAAACTAATATAGCATTTGATCCCCATTTATATCGAATTCAGAGGAGCATAAAATATCCACAACCGATTATTTTATAGATCGCAGTGCTCAATTGATTGAAAAACCGCAGAAATAACCCTTGCGATTATTTCAAAGTCTTTGTTCCTATTGTGGATATAGGTTTATATCTTCGGTACACATTTCGGCGGTTGAATATAAACACTGAAAAGAGTCGGGTTTATATACCGAAAGTGTGCTTGCAGAAAAAAAAATTTCTGACAATCGCCAGGATTAACTTTTAAGTGTAATTAACTCGTTTAATTACTACCATAATTTATTATAAGCATATAAAAGTAACAAGTAACATTTTACCAAGTTATAACTTCGCTTTTTTACATATAATTAAATTCTAATGTATGACAGACTAAGTTTTTAAAAAATTGAGGCTCTTAATAGTTTCAAACTCAAAATAATTAGTCTGTTGTGTTTATTTCATAACAAAAAAAAAGGACCAACTAAAGCAATCGAAGTCAAAGTCAAACAATTATGGTGGCGTCCTCTTGGCCGAATTCTTCGTTGTTCTGCTAGCAAAAGTTGCTCGCTGTCTCTTTAATTTCTAAATGTGACCCCAAATAATGTTTTGACGCTTCGGGAACCGAAACAGAGAACATCACTGTGAAATGGGGAACAAAACCAAATGAAGTTGACAAACGTGAAGAAAGTCGTGTGCGTGTTAACAACAGATGTTTTAAGTTTTTAAAATCATAAATCCACTCCCGTAACGGCATTTACAAATAAAAAAATGCAGCCAAACCTTAAAATCTGGCACAATGGAGTGTTCCCATGCTCGAACCGATGCGGGCTCCTCACCCCTCATGTGAAACGTTTACGACCATTTTTTTTATTAATATTTCACTTATTAAAATGGTGCATTTTTATGCGTCACGTTCCGCCACTATATATATTTGTGCCTTCATTCGTCTTTCATTCATCGCCCGAGGGTGTGTCACTCTGACTGGAAGCCTTCCTGATCGCGGTAGAAACGTGCTTCAATTTCAAGAACGTATTTATAAAACGCAGGTTGCGACCACTCGACTATGATAAAAAGCATACTCGGTAATTTACGGCAACGAGAGTAGCGTTTTTTAACCGTTATTTGTAGTCCTTTCAGTTCGGTGCAATGTAATCATCGAAAATAAATAATAGAATATATTGTTCCAGATGAGAAACTCCGTTAGAGTTTCACTCTGAAAACTATGTACTGGTGATTTTATGCCGGCAATTAATGTCATCTGATTAGTTTAGTCAAAGCAAGGCACGAAGCGAGTGTGTGCGCACAGACATTCTCAAACATTAAATCAATTAATAAAACTTACATTCAATCTTCCGACTGAATTTAAAGGGTGCAATTTACTACACAACAGCAATTAAAAGATCCCACGGGAATAACTCCGGCAGAATACAGGAGCTGTTATTTTTTTTTGCGGTGTATGGAAATTTATAAAAGAAATGCCACTGAAGTATAGATTTATGCTGGGGCTTTTAAGTATATCTCCGTTCGGCTTAATTTGGAATTTATTAATGAGAAATTTTAGATTCAAAATGTTGAGACCTAGCAACGATGACAGTCTAATAAAATTAGATGTCAGGACAAGGTCGTGACACCCTTATCATTTCTAAAACATTTTCCATATTGCCCTTTAAGATTTGCCTGCAATGGTCTTCGTCTACTTGTTTCTCTCCATTCTTGAGACCAAATTCAATTGTTTGAATGCTTCTTTTTTGTAAAGGCCACCGGTATATGTAATAATAATAATAGTAAATAAAACTCTTTTAATATAAAAAAAAATCTAAATTAAAATCCAGTAGAATGGACGTAGCGAAATTGGAGGCCGACAGCAGAACGGAAGACGAACTGCAAAGAGTGGAAATGAAATTGCGAATAATAAACAGACTGCAGAAAGATGCAAAGTTGCTAAACGCCGAGAGAAACAACATTTTAAAGAAAATGAACGCTCTGCATTTGCTCAACTCCGAAGTGACCAATCTCAAAGACAAAATGAATACCTGCGACGAGTTGATCAGTGACTTGGAAAGCAACAACACATCTATGCAAAAAGCCATGAAGAATATCGAAAATGCGGATAAAGCGAACGGACGTCTCGTGGAAAAAACCATGAAATTCATCGACAAAGTGGAGGATTTAGAAAAAGTTAATTTGAACTTAATAAAAGAATATGAAAAATTGGCCGCAAAAACGAGTGAATCCAAAAGCAGAAGGCATAGTACATGAACCTGAATGACTCGACTAAAGGTTAAGTTGACAACGGAAAACAACTATTCCAGATAATAAAGACTGTAAAGATATTTTTTAAATCCAGTGCTGATATGTTATCAATTATTCAATAATTAACCGATCCTGTAATCGAAGTTAACTCCTGTAATAAATTACTTCCAAGAATGAATATTATACACGGTGTTCTTTCATTAACATACAAAGAAATAAGAGGGCAGTATCCCCCTTATATCAGGAGTGTTTACTATTGAGACAGTCTTTTTAAGAAGTCACATGTAAGCGTTGATAAAAGAGACCCGATGAAAGATATTGAACATGAGGACTTGATTTTTATCTTAAGACTTTTACATTTGACTCTTAATATAAACAGCACAAAAAGTAGTATTTGTTGTAAGAAGGCGCTCTCATTTTGTTTCTCTTTAATGCTTTACCGAAAATTTTCAGTTTTCATTTATAAAATTCGATTTCCGCAGATACAGTTCCATGGAAAGTAAATGCACTTTCGGTATTTAAATTTAATTACGATTCCGGTGCAAATGACACACGAAATGCTTCAATTAAAAAAGTTGAGCCATTAAAATTTTCTTATAATTTCAGTTTTATATAATTAGCAGCAAATTAAATGTCGCATATGAAGAGGAAAATGTCGCGACTGTAGGTCCACTGCGGAGTAACTTTTTAAATCATCATTTTAATTTAAATTATGATACTTCACCCCGCTTTATGGAAAGGAAACTATATTATTTTATAGCGTCAGTCTTTTTTATATATTGCCGTGGAACGACTCCAATATTATTTATTTCCCTGCTGTCAAGTAGGTTATAAAACGAGTTCGCGGACACTCAACCGAATTTTGGTATTTCTTCTACATTTCCATTTCCGAGAATGCGGTTGTACCCTTCGATAAACGAGGCACTTTCCATTATGCACTTTCCAACAAACTTTCCAACATTTTTTTCCCCCCCATTTTAAACATTCAAAATATTTCAGGTATTGAATACATAACGGCCGACAATTTTTTCGACATGCTTGACAATGGAGTGATACTGTGTCAGCTCGCAAGAGTTATACATGAAAGAGCCCAATATGCCATAAGTAAAGGATTGCATAAAGGAGTAAGTCGCTCCATATTTTTTTAAATAATTCAAAAATTGTACTTTGTGTCACTTCGGTATTCAATTTCGTATTAATTACGTATTTACTTAAGGTTAAACTTTTTTTTTTCAGAAAGTTCCCGAACTAAATATGCGCTGCTTCGAAAAGGCAGCGAGACGTAGTTTTTTTTCCAGAGATAATATGGAGAACTTCATTACTTTCTGCAAACAACTCGGCGTCCACCAGAACTTATTATTTGAAAGTGATGATCTCGGTGAGTAAAAATAATTTCCGAGTCTTAATTCTATCTTTATCTTAAAACTTGACCTTATCAACTTTGGAACAGATTTAGAGAATATATTCCTTTTCAGTTTTGCAAAATCAGCCAAGAAATGTAATACTCTGCCTTTTGGAACTATCGAGGATAACCACCAAATTCAACATAGAGCCTCCGGTGATAGTAGAACTCGAAAAAGAAATAGCCGAGGAAGAACAAAAAGTTGAAAGACTTCACATGTTTGAGAAAAATCCCATTCTGTCATGGCAGTTCAGGCAATCACCAAACGCTCTTTCCAGGTTGGTTCAATAACTTAACTTTCATTTAAGCAGTTTTTTTTTGACAGACGAGAATAATCAATGCCAAATGTGTGCGTTATAAAACACTACTTTCTCTTAAAAGAATTTGTCTCCCTCTTTGACTGATCTTATTTTTGCCCGAGATAATATACGTCAGAAATATTATACAAAATGATACAAATGTCATTACGTACTGAAGTCATAAATTTAAAGAAAAATATTATGTCAGCGTTATTTACAACATTTTCCCAAAGCATTTAACTCCTGTAAACTTATTCACGAATGAATTTCAAAGAAGCTAACCTCATACAAATTACTATCTCCAAAGCGATGAGGGCCGAGGGGACGATGGGATACGATGTAAACCTTTGGAAGGCAGCGACGGTGTTCCCAGTGATCACACAGAAGACGACTGGTCGAGGGGAAGCACCGAAGATTCAGACGATGTGGACGGCAGCCAGGAAAGGGAATTCCTTCAGAGCCCCGTGGACGAACTGGATCGAAAAGTTTGTTTCGTTTTTACAATGGCAATACATAGAGTGAAGTGCTTTGAACCTAAACGACATTCTCGCTTTCAGATCCAACAGACCACAGAAATTGTTCAAAAGCACTGTCACTGTGGCGAACAAAAATGCTCTAAACTATCAGTCAAAAAAGTAGGAGATGGAAAGTACAACATAGCTGGCCGAAACGTTTTCGTCAGGGTAAGTCCACTACTTTTTCCCACCCTGCATTTTCATTTGATCATTACAAATTAGTTCTGGCATTTATTTCAGCTTCTGAAAGGCAGGCACATGATGGTTAGAGTGGGAGGCGGATGGGACACCCTCGAGCATTTTCTGATCAGGCACGATCCCTGCCAGGTGAAAATAATGAGTCGGAGTGGTCATCTGGGCTCAGGTGCCCTCCAGGGGCACAATGCCCCCGTGTCCCCGGGCTTCGGTTCGATCAGCAATTTGCAATCATTAGCACGTGCTGCTTCCACCCAGGACGGAAACACCTTTTTGCACATTCGTGCCAAGTACCGAAGTCCTCCTCCGGTGTGAACAACACACTTTTTCAACAATGAAAACAAATGATTGTGCCTGAATCTGTTTTAATTATTTTACTAAAAATTTAATTATTAAGTTATGAGATGATGAGACAGTTGTGGGTTCTTTATTTGTCAAAGGGCCTCTTCAAAGATATATTAGATAATCTAGAAAACCAAAGAAGTTAAAAAAGCTTACTTTTGATAACCATAAATATGTTTGTTGAGAATTTTTATTGACTGCTGTAATAAATTTATATATAAGAATGTTATATGATCTGCAGGTTTGTTTTAAGAGCAGCTTTTAGATTCTTCAGAAATTAGGCATTGTAAGATATTAACAAAGAAAAAGCATTCAAAATTTATATTTAAATGGGAAATATTTAGTTAATGTGAGTTTTGTAAACATTAACTGGCAACTATTTTCATTCAGGACAACACTATAATTGCAAACACTAAACATACAATTGTTAAAAGGACATCTCAGTTTTAATTATATATCAATTGTTAGCATTGATGGATTAACAGATGTTATTAACTGATAATTAAACATACAATTAACGGATAATCTACAAACTTAATTAATCAAAATAAATTATACTTAAAAAACAGTTGAAGCAAATCAATTTTTATTAAACATAAAAGAAGCAAATTACTAAGCAAAAGTTTAATGAATGAAAAGTTGACTGTAGCCTTTACAAAGATACTTAAAAATTTGCAAATCTCTGCAGTTCTATTTTTGTTACAAACAAATGGTCCCTGAAAATGCTCTATAAATAATTGAAACAATTTATTCTTGTTAAAATCAGAAATAATTAAATTATATCTACTGTAAATAGTATTTGTTGAATTTACAATTGCTTACATCCTCTTTAGAATTTTATGTTAATTTTAATACCCTTCAACAAAATGTTTGATTATTTAATATTAGGACATAAATTAGTTTCAATATATTTTTAAAATAATATTTTTACAACTATTGACGTTATATTCTTAATTTATAATAAATAATTCAATCCTTTTCAAGCAGTTATAAAAATAAACGTGTTTTAAAAAAAGAAAAAACCCCACTCTAATTGCAAAACCCTACAATCGTAACCTTCCTGCTTTCATAATAAATTGGAAAACCTTTCCAGTTCATTGCATTTTATTTATATTACATGACATTAAAATATTTTAACTTTTTTTGTAATTCAAAAAGAAATTATGACACTTTTGCAAGTTTCACAAACCATATCAAATCCTGAGTATTTTACAGTTATTTATGTATCATAAGTTTCACGCTATTGTTCCGTGAGTGAGTAATAATGAAATTGATTTATGATAAAAGCGGGAAAAACAACAACGGAATCAGTTCAAACGTGGAAACTGGACAAATTTGAGGTTAGTTTTACTGAATACGATCCTTTTAAAAAAAATACAACCTGACAAGGTATGACTTACCAAGAAAAACTCATAAGTATTCTCGAAGATTATGAAAAAAGTAAATTCACTAAAAAAATAATACCTAGAATTACACAAAAGTTCAAATGTTAAATAACATTTTAGTCAGTAAATTAAACCGTTGAGCCAATCAGTTTTGCCAACCTTCCGGCAAGAACTTTTCCCGCTAAATTTAAACGAGCAATATGTCGAACACTCTTTTAAGTTCGCAATGCGTTCGGTTTTGTCGGTTATTATTTTATGTTTTTACTAAAAATTCAGGAGGTATATTATATTTACGTTAATGGGAAATTATGCAAAAAGCTATCTGTCACTAATAAATTTTCACATCGATTTATTTTATAATATAAATAAAAAAATTTTTCAATTATTATATTTTACTAAGCTCCATTAATATAATTGCAACAATTATCTCATTTTTACAATATAATTAATATAATAGTTAAGAGTTAATGAATAAAACTGTTTGTTTTTGGGTTATAGTTAGGTTTGTCATCATAACAAACCCTAAGATATTTTTTAAAAAATTCAAATTAATAATAACTGACACTACTAACACTACATTTTCGTTTCCGATTATAAAATTATTGCGTAATTTCCTAATGTCCTTAACCTTACACTTGACGAGGAATGTTTAAGGAAATGGTGATAACTCAGAAATCTAATTTGGCACTACATTGACCTGAAGCAGGAAGTCGGGAAGTGGTTACATAATAATATAAGCCTTCCATCGATAAATTTTATTTGTTGACCTTAAAAAAGAACATACGAGCGCCTGAAGAAACACATCAAGTCATTAATTATAAAATTTGGCCGCATGATGCAGGGTTCTGCAATGACAAAGATGGATACTCAGTCAGTAGATAAGCACTGTAACCACTGCAAGTTCGTTATATGCTGTGTGCGCTTCCAAAGGTAATAAAGGTAATATCAGATTCGTCGTGACTTTTTAAGGTGAGTTCATTATTTTAAATTAAATTATAAAATGTAATTTGTACGAGTATATTTTTTTTGGACATTTAAAAACAATATTAAAAAATCATTTTGATGTAATTGAAAATCCGCTTTTTTTTGGAATTATATTTATTTTAATTTTTGGCACTAATTCGATTAAAAAAAATTAAATGAATTTAAAATTTAGTCCGAAAAGCCACAAATTTTAATTTTTTAACTCATAATTTCTGTCTTCGTTAAGTCTATAGTGAAACTGCATTTAGTTTTTACTGTTTTAAGTTATTTCCGAAAGTTGGATATGAATTAATGGAATGATAATGAAAAATATGCAGGAGAATGAGGGAAAGAAAAGAAAACATGGAATTACTATTAATATTTTAGAAGGAATAAGGCAGAAAGGGAATATTTTTAGTATTTAAACCCAAAAGTACACGATATTTATTATATATATAGAAAACCAAATTTCTCTTGTTAGCATTGAAAGGGGGCGTAAAAAGGCAATCTTCTTTATTAGTATTCACTCCCAAAACGTGAAAATGAAACCTTCTCCCAAATAATCCCATCTTAAAAGATAAATATGAAAATACTGTATGATTATTGGGTAGAATTTTTCAATTCTATGATGAATATATATGCATCGTTTAACAGTTTCAATGCCTCATGGCGCATAATTAAAGGCTTCGAGGTGTAACCATTATCTGATGCAAATTAAAAAGAATTGCTAACAGAAAAATTTCATGTAAAATTTTCCAGAAACCATAGGAGAATATAATCGAGTCGAGAATTCGATCGCGGCATTCCAACCGATCTATCGTTGGATGCGTCAGTAAAAGCATAATATATTTCCATTGTTTCTGACTGCAACAACTGGAGTTGATAGCATATTTGACAGCAGTAACTTCAACATCAACCAATCATCTCTTCGACCTCTAAGAAAAAGAAAAGGTCAGAAAATCAAGGTTTTTCGCACTTGAACGTAATTCATACCACTGCATAACGAAAAGTGATGTTTTTAGAATCCAAACTTTTTATCGGTAATTTTAATATTAATATTTAATATAATTTTGCCTATATTTCGCCCGTGGGCATTAAAGGGTTAATGACACAATCTTTTACACCTATGGAGTTACATAAACAACAAAAACAAGTAATAAATACATACATACAGTACACCACATTGAGGTTTGGAAGTAAAGCACTAAAAAAAAGAACAACTAAAAAGTGACATAGAGCGGATAGTAATTGGATACACAGATAAATAAATAAATAAATAATTACATAAGTTAACAAACAAGTAAATAAATAAATATTAAAATCAGAAACCGATAAAAGCACTAAAAGAATTATTAAAACGAGCTTATATATATTACATGACACAAAAATAAGGAAAAAATAATAAAATAAAAATAAAATAAAAATAAAATAAAAATATAAAAATAAAAAATTTAAAATCAGAAACCATTAAAAGCACTATTGAACTTTTTATCGGTGATAATTCTAACATAATATTAATAGTATGACAATATATTCATCATCTCTAGACATTAAGGTAGTTTTCCATTTTTCTTCTTTTTCTCTCTGTGTTTCGTCGTCTTGTTTTCTTTTTACTTTTTTCTTCTCGTCTGTATATCATTTATTTATTTATAACATTATCAACAGCTTTTGTTATCTCTGATTATTTTATTAAATCTTTTATAAAGTTTTTCATATTCTTCTATTTTCTCCCTTTTTTTCTTAAACTTGTACAGCTCTCCCTTCAAAATATATTTTATAATCTTTGAAAGTTTTGTTTTTACTGTAATATTTTTCAATTATTTGTTTCTCTCTAATTGGTTGTTATTCCACTGACGACCTAAAACCCGTCTCAATCACTTTTCATTGTTAATATTTTTTTTGCACTGAAGAGTTAAAAATTAAGGGTGCACAATCCACCAGGAGGAACGAGCATACCACTCCCATGACACCTTAAATAATTAATGTTGGTATTTTATTTAAAAAATTCAGAGAATTTGACGTCCTCTTCCATAAATAACTGCCGCGAGGCAAAATTGCACAATTGGCAATGTCAGATATCTCCGATAAGTCCATCGCTTTTGACCCAAATGTCGCTATTAAAAGACGTCACAATACTAACGCCACATGACGACGGGTGCTTTAGGTATCTTTTACCCTAAACCTTGAACCTTTCAGAGGAAAAGCAATCAGAAACAGCACAATGGGAATTTCCGCTAACGAAGGTGAACGTGTCTGAGGAAAAGCGTTATCCTTTCTTCATTTTCCTGAAGAAAATGTAACGCGAATGCGACCTCTGCATTATTTACACAGTTTATATTTCGTAGAAGTGTGTATAGTTTTTTATATAGAACGTAAACGAGCATTTGTTCACCTTCCTTTCGTCAAGGTTCTCCAATATTAATATATGTTGGTGGATTTTTCAATTTATTTAATTTCCTGTTTATCGTTCGCGGAGTTCGGAAGTGACTGTGAGAAGTTTGACACTTTCAAAGCCGAATTCGAAATAATTTTTTATCTTAACTCCGATGTTTTGCCATCTGCGCAAAAGTTGAGATTATTTTTTCGCAGGTAGTTGATGAATTGATTCCCCCTTTTAAGTCGCGAATCAACCCGGATCTCGTGGTAAGTCACGACTTTTAATAGAAAACCAATTATGATAAAAGACAAACTCAATTCAGCAGAATTTGAAGGAACAATTCTAAATTTGGGGAAGATTCACAAAATAATTTTCCACTGAGATTATCATGACGGTCATTAATATTCTTCAGATGGGTTCATTTATTCAAAAGCTTTTTTTTCACTTTTCGTCCTTCTGGTTATTCTTCCATTGTTCTCAAAGATTTTACGAGTTTTTTTAGTGGAACGTTTCTTAGTAAATGAGACTAATTACAATCCCTTTCGGGAATTGGCAATTGGACAAATGTTAGAATGTGAGCTTTTGGCGATTTGAATAACGCACAAATTTACCATTAAATTTGAAGCGGTATTTGTTAGTCAAAACGACAGTCCCAAAATATTTCTTCAGTTTGAAGTATAAATTCATATAATCCGTAATAAATATATAATATATCCGAATGGATAATTTTACGAAATAGTAAGATATTGAGACCTTAATTATATGCACCCATAAAGGTGCGGAAAATTTATTTTTATTTTATTTATAATTATATTTTATAATGTGATAATGTAATTATGTTATCACTTTAGGTCTCAGAGACCCAGTTGCAGTACTCTTTTGACATTTCTTCAGTTATTTGTTACTATTATTTCTTATAACTTCTTCACTTTGTATAATTTTGTTTTTTATAATTTTTAATAAGTATTTCAAATTTGATCGGACGGTTTGAGAGGTATAAATTCTCTCGGGTGAACTCTCACCCCAGGGTGTGTTAAATATTCTCACTTTGCGGGGCTCCACTGTTTGTTTACTCCAATATTTTTGTGCCAGATCATCAGAATATAACTAATATAAGCTGAGAATAATGAATTCCACTGTTTCCGGTTGTCAAAAAATCAATCTTATCCCTCTTCGTTCCTAAAGAAATTCTCAACTCAGTTTCTCATTCGCGTCCTTAGTGAGTACTGTCTTTTGGTGTTTTTAGGGTTCTTTGTGTATTTGTGTGAGTACTTTTTATGAATAAACGTTGCTAATAAATGTTTAAAAACTGAAAGAAATTCAGAAGACCCCAAATAGCGGATTTAGAAGAATTCCAAATCAGTCCAGCGATAATACTGAAGGGAGCGGTCACATCGATTATGGAGAGGAGTAATTAACATTTAATGGGCTAATTCACATGAAAACTTCCAATTTATAATAGAAAAGATGAAATGGTAGAAGATGGGACTTTAGAAGATGCAAGTTTTCTGTGAAAACAATGAACGAAATGTGTTGTGGGCGAAAGTGCTGTATCTGCAACTGAGAGTGGAAAAGAGTTGACAAAAATATTTTTTTTTCACTTTTTGGACCTAAACACTAATTAAAACAATTAAAAAACCAAAAGGGAATGTTTTCAAGTGCAGAATAATTATTTGAAGAATGATAAATGAGCAGTTGGGCACATTTAAGGGACACTATCCATCCAAACATTAACTTCCCTCAAAATGGGAATAAATTTTGGGTATAACTTAAAATGGGGGGGTGTTTTGAATATAACTTAAAATGGTCTCAGTTTAGAAGTTTCTGCAAAGAAATAGTCGACAGAGAAAAAATAATGAGATAATTTGTCTGGTTTGTCAGGGAAGAACTTTTAAAATTATGAAACCCATGAAATTTGGTCATTATTCATAAATAAAATATTAACCCAATGCATCAGCAATGAACGAAAAAAAGTAAAAAAAAAATTATTTAAAAAGCAAAAATTACTGTGGCCGGTTGGTAGTTCTCGCGAAGTGTTTTTCTCGTTAGGGTTAATTAATAATATTTGCCTACGTAATTCTTAAAACCAGACCCATATTTCTTCGGTCATCCGGTTCGGAACTGCAATATCATTTCCAATAACTTCCTGGCCTTTAAGAGTTAATTCCATTAAAGTGGAAACAAAACAGCCTTCGCCTTGACTTATTTTACTGAAAAATACATTTTATATGGTCAACACTGCCCAACCCATCACCTGTTGCATTACAGACCCATTGATTACAGTTTTTAATATACCCAATACGAAAAACAAAAATAAGTGGCTGTCAACCCTTTGACTGAAAATAATTCTTTTGCACCTCCAGAATGAGGTGTCCTCTAAAAAAAAAGGTGGGGCGGTCTTTCACAAAGGGCACAGCTTTTAATTACTAAAATTCTTCTTTTCAGATGTCGACAACTTGCTTTTTATTTGCCGCGGTCCTGTTTTTGACCGCGTACACCACCAAAGGAGAGAAAATAGACAGATCGCACATTGACGTCAACAGGATATCCGATGCCAATAAGCTGACGGTAAGCAACGACTGCCCGCAAAAGCCTAATTCCGACAGATTTAAACCCATCGCTTGATTTCAGGTGGATTTTGTGAAAAAATACGGATATCCTGCCGAAATGCATGAGGTGACAACCAAAGATAACTACATCCTAACTCTTCATAGGATACCCCACAACGGGAACGGTAACGCCACCGATAGACCGGTTATACTATTGCAACACGGGATAGTTCTCTCATCCGATCAGTGGGTGCTTCGGGGTCCTTCGGAAGATCTGGGTAACAATATTCATTGTTAATTATCGAAATTTGACCCATTTCCTTAAATGATTACCGGAAATGGTTTCAAGATGATACGGAATCTCTCGAGACCCTGAGGACTGATAGTTATCATAAAACAGGTGGTCGGCTCTGACCTTTATCTCCACTATAAAAAGAGAAAAGATAGTTAATCTCTTTCTATTTAAAAATTATAATTTATAATTCTATTTTTTTAAATTATTATTTTATTTAGTAATTATATTTATTTATATTTATTGAATAAATATAATTATATGTTATATTAAAATAAATTTTATTTTTATTATATTAAAATAATTTTTTTAAATATTATTTTATTAAGCTATAGCTGATCTGATGCTTGTTTTTCTTTTGTGCATAATTTATGACATTGTAAAAAAAAGTGTTTTGTAAAAAATTTTTCTAATGTTTATAAAAAAGAAATTGTTGCTCCCTTAATGCCCTCGGGCGAGTTAAGGTAAATTATTTATACTATTATA
>JAQIBA010000050.1:741038-786005 GCA_028293925.1 Brueelia nebulosa
GACAGACAGACAGACACGAAAACCAAGTTAAATAAAACCGTTTAATAATAATAATAAAAACTGAAAAAACGGCCCAATCGAAAAAAAATAAATAAAAAATAAAAACTGATTCATGCTTAGAAATTTAGACTTTTGAACTGATTACTGTATATTTTCAATCGGTATCAGGTATCCTCTGTCAGACCTGAAGACAGCTTTCGATCATAAAATCATTAAAACACTCTGTTCTCTCTAATAACATTATTTCACTGTAACTGTATCACACCATTCCGGTGTGTCAACCTCCCATTTTGCCATTAATTTCGACTAATCTCGATTACGTAACACCTGGAATGAAGAACTTGCAAAGACGATGTACCAGAATTACTGGTTGACAGCATTGACGCCATTTGGTTGGAAAAAAATGCATCCGAGAAACCCGTTTCGGGTTCTTTCACCGGATACTAGTAAGGATATATTATTTTTTTTTTTCTAAAATCTGCATACTTGAATGAGAAGAAAAAAGGCAAAAAGTTGATGTAATAATGAAATCAGGTCATAAACACCTGCACGGAAATATGTGGCGGAATTTATTATTATGTAACGTTTGTGTTTATACAGTTGGAGTCAAAGTCAAGATCAAGTATTTCCCAATATATCTTTCCACGTAATGATTTGGCCCTCTGGCAATTAAAAAAGAACTAATTTGTTTATTTCTGTATCCGATCGCTTCCTTATCCTCTTAATGGCCGAATCATTTTTTGATCTGATTAATTCTTTTAAATAAAATCGAGTGTTTCGAAGTCAATTCGACTTCCGCTTCCGAAGAGTTCTCTTCTTTCCCTCTCTCTCTCTCACCTTCTGCCTCCATTTCTAACTTTATCCTCTTTCTCCTTCTATTTGCACATCTCCAATTGTTCCCTTTATTTATTTAATGATAACAGTATGATCTGTGGAGAATATTCTACAGAAAATTGGGCAAAAGCTACACAGGAAAACCAAGGTCGTCACATTAATTTAACAAAGCATTAATTATTTTAATTCTTACACCATTTTTAAAACTGTTACGCCCTTAATTGACTGTAAGTGGTACCCGTGACTTTACATATGCTTTTGGGGTGCAATTCCATTTCAACCCTTTCCCCGATCGAATTATCTGCGAATGTCAAAAAGATTTTCTTATATTTTCGGCCAATCGGGTTTCCCACTCTCCGAATAAGGTAATAATTATTGATGATCATTTATATTGTAAATTTTTTTTCTTTTTCATTTCTTCGGGGCATCAAGGTCTGGTTAACAATTCAGAAAATTCCACTAGTTTGTAAAAAACTGGAAATTTCTAGGATTCGCAAAGCGAAGTGCTTTTTATTCAGCGGTCCGAAGAGTCAAACGAAGTTCGGTCGCCTTTCGAGTAACAACGGTAAGCTCATTTCGTGTTCTCTATGAATATTTGCACAATTTGCCACTGACTCTGCACGCGTTGGCGATTCTCACCATTATCTGACATTGAATGGGGTTGAAAACGTGGATTTATTATCGGTTAAACAAACTGTCATTGACACGCGCCCAATCGGAGGAGAAGCAAACAGTCGGAAGCAGTTTCATATTCACAGTCGTGAAGGTTTTCCATTAAAATATTAACTTATTCCTCGGTGGACATCGGTTATCTCCAAAAAATTACTTTTCAGCTAAAACAGAGCTGAAAATTAACCGCGGTAAGAGAGAACTCATGAAAAGTTAAAAAGACGGAGCTCGTGTAGGATAAACATAGAGAAAATATCAGCAGTTATTTTACAATGCCATAGACATAACAAACCGATATTGGAAGTCGATGGTGAATTTTGGGGGCGAAGTTTGTGGCGACGTCGCCGGGGCGAATTTTGGGGGTTAATGACAATTTCCCGCCCTTCTGATGGAATTCGGACGTGTGAAAAACCGTTGGCGGGGCTGTGCAACCTTCTTAATCGCGAACTCGTCAAAGTTATACGGAAATTATAAATTTACATGACGTTTCAACTCGTGCAACTGCATTTGTTTGTCAGTTGGTGGATTGTTTCCAAGCGGGCGGGTGAATCAAAGAAAAGCCAATTATGGTTATTTTAGTCGGTTTTTATTTGCGTTTTGAACCTTTTAAATAGCCGAATTTATTTAAGACTGTTTTAATTAACGGAAACGTTCCGGTGGAGGCCGGCCAATCATTTTTGGATATTTCGATCCGACCGGATTTTTTTTTTTGATTTTCCGTACGTTTTAATTTTTATCTCTATGATTAATGATGTTTCATTTCGACAGTGTTTGAAATTTTTCGAGTTGAAATCAACAAATTTTTAACAGTGTGAAGTCCTATTCCATTGCGAAATAATTTTAACGGTTCACCATTTTATGTGGATTTTTTATATCTTTCGGTTTGGCGCCAGAAATTTACACGTTTGGAAGATTTTTATTTTTTATGGCGTTATCCCACGGATTTTTAAATCCGTATATAAATTTTTAAGCGTTATTGTACTTGAGTGTTTTATGACATATTAACCATTAAAGTCTTTATAAACTGTCTTACAGTTTATTGTTTGACGAGATAAACTCTATGGTCTGTTTGAACGGTTTCTTCCGGAATTTTTTTTTGAGTTTGACTTTTGCTGAATTTATAATTTCACTTATATTTATAACTGTTTTAGTTTTTTGTCATTTTTTTTTTTAATTTCTCTGTGCTTTCTCGTTGTTCCATTTTTCGTGTGTTTCTTTTTGAAATATGTGATTGAATGAGCAATTTTAGAGTATATATCGGTGACTGAAATTTTTTTCTTTTCTGTTTTCCTTTGAAATCATCAGCAATAGGCGTCTTCCACTTGAAGATCATCGGTGCTGATTTTTCTTAAAATCTAAAAATCCCAAAACCGTTTCTATTCTTTAGAATTTTATGCGGTTTAGAGATTTATATGACATTTATATAAAAATTCTCTAAAGAATTGCTTCCCTTTAATGGTATTAAATCTTTTATAAAAGCTTCGTTTGGGGTTGAAAGACTTTTTCCAGCGTTGAAATTTTATGAATTTCACTTTTACAAATATCGATAAAATGACCGAAATTTCCCGCTCTTAAAATGGCACCGATGAAAGTGACAATTTAGTAACGGAGTAACGAAAATAAAATTTAGAAAACCAAACATTTTCCTCGTAATTAAAACATTCCTCGACTGTTTCTGGACCTTTATTTGGTCAGGTTTGCCATCCACAAGAACGGGATTTCAAAAAGAATTCTCAATCAATCGATACTCTCATGATTTCTTAATAATTTCAAAAGAACTCCTTAAAATGGCGCCGCTATATTATTTAAAAAAAACACTGACCTACGACAATCAACCGGAATTAATGAATTGTATATTCCCAAAGCAAAACGATCGGGAATTATTAACGATACAGTGATTTCTGTTTCAGGTCCAACTTTGGATAAAATGGTCCGGCAGTGAATTCTCTGTAATTTAGGCTTCGACAACTTCTCACCGACATTCGAAAAGTAGTTAATTAAAGTTTTTGAACGTCGCCGGTGAAAAATGAGTTCTTCCTCGAGATTTTTGGTGATTTGTGTAGTTTTCGCATGTGTGGCTGTGAGGGAAACATCCACTGATGGAATTTTATACAAAACCCCGTGTTGTCATTATTACGACCACATTTCGAACCTCTACAAAAAGACGGTGAGTTTTATAAACTCTTTTCCTTATATATGAATTTTCCGGGAATTTTCCTTTTGACAATGGAAACTGAGACTTTTTTGTTGACTGAAATATGAGCTAATCGGTTTTTTTTTGCTGTCGTTAAGCAATTCCCGCGGTTTGGTGTTGTTTTCCCAGGAACAATATCGTGGCCTGGCACTGCCCCTTCTCTTGCTTCGCCCGTAAATTACCATCTTTGCGTTCTACTCCGGTGTCAGGACATCTCCGACGAAGCGAAAAGTGCTGCCTACATCCGGGAGGGAAGATCGGGAAAAAAACCTGGTCCGTTTAAATGGCGTCTTCTCTTGATTTTCCTCATTTGGAGGAATTCAGGATAGTCTGAAGAATGCCTTTCAGATTTATGTGAATTTCGGTAATCCTTCTTCGGATTAAGGCTCTTCTCGAAGTGATTCCGCATATTTTTTTATTCAGGTACACGCATCCCGGAAAACATTACAAAAGTTGTTACAATTATCTAAAATCTCAAGAATACTTCCTTCAACATTGTTGTATCCAAACAAAAGCACTAATCCCGAACACAATGCCTTCCCACTTTACTCTCCATTGGGGCATTCTCTTTCGAGAGATAAAGAATCATTTTTTAAAAGGGCGAAAGTCCCTTCCTGGCATTTTTTTTTTCTTCTCTTTGCAACCGTTTAACACTCTTCTTTATTAATAACAAGCTCGAGTTTACCAGATTTCGCATAATTAAGAGTCATTTAACAATCTTAAAAAAAACATTTTGCACGTTTATGTCGACTTTGACATGAATTTTTATAATATTTATTAATGGTTGTTTTTACATCTTTATTCAAGGGTCAAGTCAAACAAACAGATGCGGTTGAAGGTTCTTCGCACCCTTAATAGTGTTCATTTGCATGCTTTAATTTTTACTCCATTCATTCTTGTCTATGGTCGTATTTTCTCTTATATCTGTCGGTGGTTCAATACTCCTTTTGTTTTTCCTTTCTCAGTATAAATCACTTTCTGGGCCATTTTCAGGTATGTTCCCCTTCAATGCGTACCGTAGATGATAACAAAGTGATAACGGTATTGTCTGCGGTCTATGGTTTTCCTTCAAAAATCCCTTCGAGTTTGCCACCCCCTGAGTCTGCCCACGTTTAGGTCGATTAATTTTCGAATAATAAATTCGATATAAAAAAGAGATTTTAATCGAAGACTTCTTTTATTTCTCGAGTTGACGCCATGGATACCTCAGATGTCAAGGTCACCAAGTTGCGGTGATGCGAGATTTGGTTTGCAGTAAACAAATCGGTGGCATCTATTGCAGTTTAATGAATTAGTGAAAGATTGAGCAGCAGGAAATTTCGTTCAGGCTCCCATTCAGGTTTGTTTAATATGTCTGGTCGACATCAGTTCTGGGAAAATGCCCCGGGGAATGGACCCGATTGACGCCTCTCACAAGAAATCCTTAACGGCAACCTGAAGCACCTTGAAATCACGTTTAGGGACGAAAAATATGACGTTAAAACGGTTATTAAGCCTACAGTTTGCAGTTTGGACCTGATTATTTATTCTGGTGATCACTCGAACCAGTAGAAAAGGTCCGACGGTGCCTTAAATAAATAACGCCATGGTCACCTTTTGATTCACCTTTTCCAAAAATTGTTTTCTGACTTATTTCTTTGTGGGTCACCTTCAAAACCAGAGACAGCAACCTTTGTACCTGAAATACCTAACGTATTTCCCTATTTCAAACAACTCTAATTTTAACACCGAATTTCACTGAATCCGAACGAGAGGACATTAATAGCCGCATGACGGCGGAAAAAAATAATTCACGGGGAAAAATAGCCTTGTTATAACGTTCGTGAAATAAATGATTAAATAAAAAAGTTTCATTTTCGCAAGCTATCATGGACTGAAGATGATGATTAAATCGCATTAATAACATTCTGCAGTGTATTTTAATTACAACTGTTTAAGATTATAAATGTTACGCTTGAAGAACATTAAATCCCGATGCCTTATAAAAATATAATTAACTTTGCAGCCGGACTTCATAGAGGCAAACGGCTTCGTGGCAGAAACCCATCAGGTGACCACTGAGGACGGCTATATTTTGGCCCTGCACAGAATCCCCGGGAAACAAGCAGAATACGCACACAATGAGATTAAGCGATCGTTCAAACCTGCTGTTTTGCTGCAGCACGGCATTGGTGGAACGTCCGATAATTGGCTTTTGAATGGGCAGAAATCAATGCGTGAGTGGGAAGAGATTGAGGGATTCGATGGTTGACTCCCATTACTTTCTGGTGAATAAATTATTTAATTTTTATTTCAGCAATCATTCTCGCGAAAGCTGGATACGATGTTTGGTTGGGAGACACAAGGGGGAATAACTATTCCAAAAGACATGTCAAGATATCAGTAAACGATCCTAAATTCTGGGATTTCAGGTGAAGTTTCTTCTTTTTAAGCCATATGAACCATTTCTGGCTAAAGTCCAGACGGAAAATTATAAATAAAAATGGAGTTTTGCACGGCAGGTATGAATTCACTGACACTTCCTTAAATTTTAGTTTTCACGAACAAGGTTACTACGACTTGGCAGCCATGACGAATTACATTCTCAGAACCACGGGACAAAAAAAAATATTCTTCGTTGGACACTCGAGAGGAACCACAATGGCTTATGTCCTCCTCTCCAGTCGGCCCGAATTCAACAGCAAATTCCATCTAATCGTCAGCTTTGCTCCGGTGGTTTATCTAAAACACTCGAGGAGTCCCGTTTTGAGGGCAGTTTTTGACAGAACTAATTCCGAAGAGTTAAAGGTGAAATGGTGAATGCATTCAAAGGGAATATAAACCTTAGGTCGATTTTAGGGAAATAAAATTGTGTTTTTCCGCAGAGATTTGCAAGAAATGCGAGGGCGATAGCGCTTCCTGGTATCAATCCAAGAACGACCCAGTTCAGACAAATTTTCTGCGGTGAGGGATCGGCAACACAACCACTGTGTCTGAGGTTACTGTTTTTGGTGGCCGGATTTGACTATGAACTCATAAACAATGTAAGGTTCATATAATGAATCAGTTTGGTAGTGTCATTGTATTAAGAGTTAATTTCACAGGCATTGAAAGTAGTGAAGTGTAATTTGATATACACTCTTTCGGCATTAAAATAACAGCAAAACGCCATTACAACCAATTGTAACTTTTGTACTTTTCTGGTTTATTTCTTTTCATTCTTGGCTTGTTTTTATTTCTGTCTTTGCCTGCTCTATTTCTGCTAAGCACTTCATTCTTAAGTTATCTCGCGTTGTAGTTCTCTTTCCACTTTCTATTTTTAGCAGACTTTTCGTCTCTTTTTAGTGTAGTGTTTAGTGTTCTTTAAAATGCAGTTTTTCTTTCCTTTTTAGACTATGGTTGCCATCTATGCCACACATTATCCCGATGGAGGAGCGTTAAAGGAATATCTTCACTACATTCAAATCGCAAAATCAGGTATACATTCCACAAAAAATTTATATCAGCTATGTATATAAATCACAGTTTAACCGGTCGATTTGTATTGAATTTCCAGATAAATTCCGACAGTACGATTATGGAGCTTACACCAACATGTGGGTTTACGGTCAGCAAGAACCTCCGGAGTATGACCTGAATAAAATCACAGCGCCCGTTTCATTGCACTATGGCATCAACGATTTTTTCGTCAGTCCTGAGGTCCGTTTTATTTTTATTCATAATTGGGAGAGAACGAGAACAAAGTGAATAATCGCTGGATATCGCTGGATTTTGTTCCAGGATTTGGAGCACCTGAATTCGCGGCTGAGGAGCGTTGTTGCGAGGGTTCGGGTGCCTTTCGACAAGTTCAACCACATAGACTTCCTCTGGGCCACAAAGGCGGACAATTTAGTGTACAAACCGACTATTAGGCTAATGAATAGTTTTTTGAAAGTTTAGTGTTATGAGAATGATCTGCAAAAGTTCAAAGTACAAAATTGATGTTTGTATCGAATGAATTTTGACTGAGTTCGGCCCAAACTGTGGTTGGAAAAAAAATTTTTATAATGAAACTGTGCATAATTGGCCTAATATGGCCAAATACTCAAGTTTGTATAACCGGGAAAATTTGAGACAGTTTTTATTCAAGAACTGTATCATCTTATAATGAATATTTTTAATTAAGAGGAAAACAATCCCTTCGCATTATATACTTTTGATCTCTGACATAGTGGCGACAATATCTATTAAATTTTTACGATAATAAAATTAATAAAAAGTAGACATTAGGTTATTTATGGAAAATTTTCTAAGGTAAAAAGAAGTCCGTATGCTTCCGAGAGGCGCTCAATCAAAATGGCAATCATGAAAGTAATCATGGCTGCTTCTTATTGGCACAATTACTGGCGGTTCCTTGGGAAAAGTGAGCCGTTAAATATTTGTGCAAATTGTTCCATTCAGGGATGAAACCCCGAGATGAGGAAAATACAATTTGAGCGCAAACCGTACATGCACAGAGCTTTCGTTAAAAAATTTAAAAATTATTGTAAATATTGTGTACCATGAGTAAAATTATAATTTTTTTTATATGTCTGTGTCTGCCTATGGTAACTTTTTTATTTCAACGACATTATTGAACCTAATTAACTCCTACGATTTCCACAATTAATTGCTTATCAACACTTTAAGTAAGAGACTGTCCTTTTGCCAAAAAAATGACCGGAAGGACAATAATCATGATAACATTCTACCTAGATTATTTTAATTAGTTTTGTAAATATAAAAAGCAAAATGAAGTCAGCGAAGCCGTCATTTGAATATTTTGCCGTGTAAAATTACCGTCTAGAGTGAGCACCAAAATGGAGGGAACTCTTCCAAGTGTTTTTTCATTCATTGTATTGAATTTCGGTTGTTTTAACACCATCTCTGGAATTGGGTTGTATGACAACGCCGATACGGACACTTACCTGAATTCGGTTTGTATCTCCACTCGCGATTTATAGTTTCTTTGCGTAAAAAGTGATGGGAATTCTCACCTGTGCAGTTGCAAATAATACGGAAATATGGTTATCCAGCGGAGTCTCATCTCAGCAAAACCCAGGATGGATACATACTCGAACTCCACCGTATTCCCCACGGGAAGGACTCAAAATCCTCACTCCGTGGACCTCCACTATACCTCCAGCACGGATTTCTGGGCAGTTCTGCGGATTTCCTCCTGATAGGACCAGAAAGAGGACTGCGTTAGTATCTGTCCCCGAATGTCACTCTGGGATATCTGCTTCAACGTTACAGTTTGTTGTTTCAGCTTTCCTTTTAGCGGACAAAGGCTACGATGTTTGGCTCGGTAATATAAGGGGAAACACTTATTCGAGAGCTCATGAGACCCTCACTCCTGAAGATAAGAAGTTCTGGGACTTCTCGTAAGCATTCCTTAGACTATTTAATATCCTTTATATGGTTAGGTATTATTATAGTTTATTTTTACAATCTTTTATTTAACTTCGAAAATTTGTAAAAATGTTGTGCGTTTGTAAAACAGAATAGGAGAATTAAGAAGATTCATCGAATAAATACTTGTCCATATGGACAGCCGTCATTTCTTTTTCTCAAGTTTGTGGCTAAATCGCATCATAAGAAGATGGAATTAATAATGTATAATTGTGTACAATTAAAATCTTTTTACAACGACAAATTATTATTTAGATGTATGGTGTATACTGATGTATAACAACGAGAGTGGAATGAAAGTATGCACATATTTTTCTTTTTTTTTTAACATTTTTTTTAAATTTCATACAGCGTGATCTGTTCTGCACAGCAAAATCGGTTATAAACCCTCAAACACTTTGTTATATAATTCTTATTCTTTGGATGATTTTCAGGTGGCATGAATCTGGATTAAATGACATTTCGACCCAAATTGATTTTATTTGTAATTACACCCAACATGAGCAGTTAATATACGTGGGATATTCTATGGGAACCACTGAATTTTTCGTTTTGACTTCCATGAGACCGGAGTATCAGAAAAAAATCAAGGCAGCAATATTACTCGCTGCTATAGCTTATTTGGAAAACACTAAGACTCCCCTCCGATTGATCGCTCCTTTGGCGAATGATTTCCAGGTGTGTTCCTTGTACTAACTCATTATTCTATTGCACTAACTCTCGGTTTGAATAAACCCGTTTTCAGGCTTTGACAGAACTTCTCGCGGACGGGGAACTCCTGCCACAAAGCACATTATTCCGATACCTGATTCGATTTGCTTGCACCTTAAATTCCATAGAAACAAAACTTTGCAGAAACCTCGTGTTCCTTTATACGGGAGTCGATCCTGCACAATTCAATGAGGTAAGTGAGACAGAAAAGCAAAGTTTTTTATTACGAATCCTAAAATCCATAAATGTATTTTCAGACTATGTTTCGGAGCATAGCGTATCATTTTCCTGCGGGAGCGTCTGTGAAGACCCTAACGCATTACGCTCAGCTTATTCTCTCCGGTAAGTGTATTGCGTTGTATTATTAAGTAAATACAATAAATAATGAAATAAAAGTAGGAAAGTAACTTATACACATTGAAGAGTAGGGAAAAAATGAACGACACTTTATGTATCTTAATGTAAACATAATGCTCCTAGCCGTCCCTCTATTACCAGAAACAATCGAACGTATATTATTAAATAAATCAAGAAAAATCATTATCCGTATATATACGTCATAGCCACTACAGTGCACAAGAGATCAACCGTATATATACGGCATATCCCCTTAAAGGGTTAAGCAAAACACAAATTTTAACAAAATGTTGGAATGTTTCTTCTGATAACGTTTTCCAAGACTTTGTAACACTCTCCCCATAATTTCCTCGATTATCTACGAGTAAAACCCGATGAGGCAGATTTATCAATTATATTTTCCAACAGGGAAATTTCGACAATTCGACTACGGGCCGGTGCAGAACCTGATCAAATACAAACTCCCGCATCCTCCGGAATACAAAGTGGAAGATATCCAAACGCCGTTATATATATTCGAGGGAGCCAACGACTTTCTTTCCACGGAGAAAGATGTTTCTCGCTTAGTGAAACGACTCCCAAATGTAAGAAGTGTAAAAACTGTCGACTTCCCCAAGTTCAACCACTTAGATTTCGTGTTAGCGATTGATGTGAAAACGCTGCTGTACGACAGCGTATTGACAGTTATTGATGAATTGTCTGATGAGGAGGAAATTGAAACCTAAGACGATTATGCTGACATATAATAAGTCACTTTTAGAAAAGAATGACCTAACAAAAATCGAAATCTAAAAAAAATAGTGGTCTCATTCATTTGGTCCACTGTAATTCAATTTTCATGCGATTATATCAAAGTGAAATTAAAGCTTTCGACTGACACTTTTAGAATTTGAATCCAACGGATCAGTTTTTGTAAGAATAATAAAATTTATATTCCTTTTTTCGCTCTTTCAAATCTGAATAATATTTTAAAATTTATGATTGAATTTAATAATAATTTATTTCAGTTCTGAATTTGTTTTATTAAATAGAAATGATTGTTGATCTTCCTTTTAACTATTCATTGTGCTGAAATCCAACACAAATTTTTATAACCGAACTCACGTCATCAAATTCATTGAGTATCCGAGAATAAAATTGAGAAATTAAATTTTTCTTACCAAACAACATTCTCTGCTCTCACAAATGCAGACATTTACAAGAAATCAACCAATGGTGACTCATTATCGCCTGACGTCACAGGCAAATGATTGTCCCGTAAGTTCTTTTTTCTTTGAAACGTTTCAATATTAGCAATTTTATGACGTGTTACATTTATACATTTTGCAATTTATTGCACTCCAAAACAGTGAACGGCATAAGTGGAGGAGCTTTTCATAAAACGCCACATTTTTTGGGTCTAAAATATGACTTCTGGTGATCAGCTATTGGGAAGTCATTCTCAGGTTCATTCCCGTTTCTTACATCAGATGATTTATGCATGCATACATGTAAAATTATAATTTTTTATATGTTTGTGTCTGCCTATGGTAACTTTTTTATTTCAACGACATTATTTGAACCCAATTAACTCCTACGATTTCCACAATTAATTGCTTATCAACACTACGTAACTCCTGTCATTCCATTGTCAGAATGATCGAAATATGTTTTCCTTAAACCTCGTTTGTTTTTCTTTTCTTTTTTTTTGAGGGACGATTAAGCAACCGCTTTCCCCCCTAAGATATTCCGAAAATTAAATTAAGATTTTACTATACCGATAACTGTGCGATAGAAACTTCGGACAGACTGTCCTTTTTTGCCATAAATATGACCGGAAGGACAATAATCATGATAACACTCTACCTAGATTATTTTAATTAGTTTTGTAAATATAAAAAGCAAAATGAAGTCAGCGAAGCCGTCATTTGAATATTTTGCCGTGTAAAATTACCGCTAGAGTGAGCACCAAAATGGAGGGAACTCTTTCAAGTGTTTTTTCATTCATTGTATTGAATTTCGGTTGTTTTAACACCATCTCTGGAATTGGGTTGTATGACAACGCCGATACGGACACTTACCTGAATTCGGTTTGTATCTCCACTCGCGATTTATAGTTTCTTTGCGTAAAAAGTGATGGGAATTCTCACCTGTGCAGTTGCAAATAATACGGAAACATGGTTATCCAGCGGAGTCTCATCTCAGCAAAACCCAGGATGGATACATACTCGAACTCCACCGTATTCCCCACGGGAAGGACTCAAAATCCTCACTCCGTGGACCTCCACTATACCTCCAGCACGGATTTCTGGGCAGTTCTGCGGATTTCCTCCTGATAGGACCAGAAAGAGGACTGCGTTAGTATCTGTCCTCCGAATGTCATTCAGGGACATCTGCTTCAACGTTTTTGTTTTTTCAGCTTTCCTTTTAGCGGACAAAGGCTACGATGTTTGGCTCGGTAATATAAGAGGAAACACTTATTCGAGAGCCCATGAAACCCTCACTCCTGAAGATAAGAAGTTCTGGGACTTCTCGTAAGCATTCCTTAGACTATTTAATATCCTTTATATGGTTAGGTATTATTATAGTTTATTTTTACAATCTTTTATTTAACTTCGAAAATTTGTAAAAATGTTGTGCGTTTGTAAAACAGAATAGGAGAATTAAGAAGATTCATCGAATAAATACTTGTCCATATGGACAGCCGTCATTTCTTTTTCTCAAGTTTGTGGCTAAATCGCATCATAAGAAGATGGAATTAATAATGTATAATTGTGTACAATTAAAATCTTTTTACAACGACAAATTATTATTTAGATGTATGGTGTATACTGATGTATAACAACGAGAGTGGAATGAAAGTATGCACATATTTTTCTTTTTTTTTTAACATTTTTTTAAAATTTCATACAGCGTGATCTGTTCTGCACAGCAAAATCGGTTATAAACCCTCAACACTTTGTTATATAATTCTTATTCTTTGGATGATTTTCAGGTGGCATGAATCTGGATTAAATGACATTTCGACCCAAATTGATTTTATTTGTAATTACACCCAACATGAGCAGTTAATATACGTGGGATATTCTATGGGAACCACTGAATTTTTCGTTTTGACTTCCATGAGACCCGAGTACCAGAAAAAAATCAAGGCAGCAATATTACTCGCTGCTATAGCTTATTTGGAAAACACTAAGACTCCCCTCCGATTGATCGCTCCTTTGGCGAATGATTTCCAGGTCTGTTCCTTGTACTAACTCATTATTGTATTGCACTAACTCCGGTTTGAATAAACCCTTTTTCAGGCTTTGACAGAACTTCTCGCGGACGGGGAACTCCTGCCACAAAGCACATTATTCCGATACCTGATTCGATTTGCTTGCACCTTAAATTCCAATAGAAACGAGACTTTTGCAGAAACCTCGTGTTCCTCTATGCGGGAGCCGATCCTGCACAATTCAATGAGGTAAGTGAGACAGAATAGCAAAGTTTTTTATTACGAATCCTAAAATCCATGAATGTATTTTCAGACTATGCTTCGGACGCATAGCGTACCATTTTCCTGCGGGAGCGTCTGTGAAGACCCTAACGCATTACGCTCAGCTTGTTCTCTCCGGTAAGTGTATTGCGTTGTATTATTAAGTAAATACAAATTTAAATTTGAATTTTTTCGCTTTAAAAGTGAGGTTAAAGCAGCCTATACACATTGAAAGCAGTAGGTGATTAAAATGAACGACCCTTTATGTATCTTAATGTAAAATCATAATGCTCCTAGCCGCCCTCTATTACCAGAAACAATCGAACGTATCATTATTTCATCCATTGCATCTCAGATTATTTTCCGTATATTATACAGTCATATTATGCCCACGATCATGTTGCACAAGAGATCAATCCGTATATGATACGTGTCAGTTATCCCCTTTTAGGGTTAAGCAAAACACAAATTTTAACAAAATGTTGGAATGTTTCTTCTGATAACGTTTTCCAAGACTTTGTAACACTCTCCCCATAATTTCCTCGATTATCTACGAGTAAAAGCCGATGAGGCAGATTTATCATATTATATTTTCCAACAGGGAAATTTCGACAATTCGACTACGGGCCGGTGCAGAACCTGATCAAATACAAACTCCCGCATCCTCCGGAATACAAAGTGGAAGATATCCAAACGCCGTTATATATATTCGAGGGAGCCAACGACTTTCTTTCCACGGAGAAAGATGTTTCTCGCTTAGTGAAACGACTCCCAAATGTAAGAAGTGTAAAAACTGTCGACTTCCCCAAGTTCAACCACTTAGATTTCGTGTTCGCGATTGATGTGAAAACGCTGCTGTACGACAGCGTATTGAAAGTTATTGATGAATTGTCTGATGAGGAGGAAACTGAAACCGAAGACGATTATGCTGACATATAATAAGTCACTTTTAGAAAAGAATGACCTAACAAAAATCGAAATCTAAAAAAAACAGTGGTCTCATTTCGCTGTTGTTCGTCCACTGGAATTCAATTTTCATGCGATTATATCAAAGTGAAATTAAAGCTTTCGACTGACACTTTTAGAATTTGAATCCAACGGACAGTTTTTGTAATAATATAAAATTTATATTCCTTTTTTCCCTCTTTCAAATCTGAATAATATTTTAAAATTTATGATTGAATTTAATAATAATTTATTTCAGTTCTGAATTTGTTTTATTAAATAGAAATGTTTGATCTTCCTTTTAACTATTCGTTGTGCTGAGATCCAACACAAATTTTTAAAACCGAAATCACGTCATCAAATTCATTGAGTATCCGAGAATAAAATTGAGAAATTAAATTTTTCTTACCAAACAACATTCTCTGCTCTCACAAATGCAGACATTTACAAGAAATCAACCAATGGTGACTCATTATCGCCTGACGTCACAGGCAAATGATTGTCCCGTAAGTTCTTTTTTCTTTGAAACTTTTCAATATTAGCAATTTTTGACGTGTTTTTATACATTTTGCAATTTATTGCACTCCAAAATAGTGAACGGCATAAGTGGAGGAGCTTTTCATAAAACGCCACATTTTTTGGGCTAAAATATGACTTCTGGTTATCAGCTATTGGGAAGTCATTCTCAGGTTCATTCCCGTTTCTTACATCAGGTGATTTATGCATGCATACATGTAAAATTATAATTTTTTATATGTTTGTGTCTGCTTATGGTAACTTTTTTATTTCAACGACATTATTTGAACCCAATTAACTCCTTCGACTTCCACAATTAATTGCTTATCAACACTTTCCGTAACTCCTGTCTTTCCATTGTCAGAATGATCCAAATATGTTTTCCTTAAACCTCTTTTGTTTTTCTTTTCTTTTTTTTTGAGGGACGATTAAGCAACCGCTTTTCCCCCTAAGATATTCCGAAAATTAAATTAAGATTTTACTATACCGATAACTGTGCGATGGTAACTTCGGACAGACTGTCCTTTTTTGCCAAAAATATGACCGGAAGGACAGTAATCATGATAACGCTCTACCTAGATTATTTTAATTAGTTTTGCAAATATAAAAAGCAAAATGAAGTCAGCGAAGCAGTCATTTGATGATTTTGCCTTGTAAAATTACCGTACAGTGAGCACCAAAATGAAGGAAACTCTTTCAAGTGTTTTTTCATTCATTGTATTGAATTTCGGTTGTTTTAACACCATCTCTGGAATTGGGTTGTATGACAACGCCGATACGGACACTTACCTGAATTCGGTTTGTATCTCCGCTCGCGATTTATAGTTTCTTTGCGTGAAAAGTGATGGGAATTCTCACCTGTGCAGTTGCAAATAATACGGAAACATGGTTATCCAGCGGAGTCTCATCTCAGCAAAACCCAGGATGGATACATACTCGAACTCCACCGTATTCCCCACGGGAAGGACTCAAAATCCTCACTCCGTGGACCTCCAGTATTCCTTCAGCATGGACTTCTGGGCAGTTCTGCGGATTTCCTCCTGATAGGACCGGAAAGAGGACTGCGTTAGTATCTGTCCCCGAATGTCATTCAGGGACATCTCCTTCAACGTTTTTGTTTTTTCAGCTTTCCTTTTAGCGGACAAAGGCTACGATGTTTGGCTCGGTAATATAAGAGGAAACACTTATTCGAGAGCCCATGAGACCCTCACTCCTGAAGATAAGAAGTTCTGGGACTTCTCGTAAGCATTCCTTAGACTATTTAATACCCTTTATATGGTTAGGTATTATTATAGTTTTATTTTTACAATCTTTTATTTAACTCCCAAAATGTAATGTTATTACTAACACACAACTATTCTTGATATATAAGAAAAAGAATCAAATAAGGAGCAGTCCATAAGAACGGCCGTCATTTTTCTTCATTTTGACTAAATAGCATCGTAAGAAGATGCTATTTAGAAAGTATAGTCGTAATGCGATTAACAATTCATTATTTAACAATCTGTTACAAAGTTTGAAAATTAAGAAGAAGAATCAAATGAACTAAAGTAGTATGTAACGACGAGCCGTCATTTCTCGACACGACGGGTGTGTGGCCCAATCGCATGCTAAGAAGATTAAATTCAAAATGTATAATCGTATACAGTTAAAATCTTTTTACAATTACAAATATTCTTTTTTTAAAAATATAATATTTCAACGACTTTTTCTTACATTCTTTTTATTTATTTATAATTGTAATTGCATCTTAACTCTTTAGTCTTGTCTAACTCACGACTAAAAAGTTAAAAATAAATAAAAGAAAAACAAATTTTAAGTTACTATCTCTTATATTAAAAACGCGCTAAATGGTAAAACATAATAAAAAGTGTATTCACATATTCATTCCCCTCTCGTTGGTATGCATCAATCTGTATACACACAACCACACATATACACATGAATACACACTTAAGTGCTTTGTATTTTAAATACACTCAGCCGTTTTGATTTTAAATAAAATCATATTTCTCTTAATTTATTTGGGTGTATAGTGTAAGTTGATGTACACTTATTATTTTTTTACCTTTTAGTGCGTTTTTTATATAAAAGATTGTAACTTTTAACAATCCAACAGTGCTGTAACATTTGTTAAAAGTTATCAGTTGGATAATTCTTCATAAATTAAATACTTCCTCGGTTGATTTACAGGTGGCATGAATCTGGATTAAATGATATTTCGACTCAAATTGATTTTATTTGTAATTACACTCAGCATGATGAGTTAATATACGTGGGATATTCCATGGGAACCACTGAATTTTTCGTTTTGACTTCCATGAGACCCGAGTACCAGAAAAAAATCAAGGCAGCAATATTACTCGCTGCTGTAGGTTATCTCCAAAACACCAGGACTCCCCTCCGATTAGTCGCTCCTTTGGCCAGTAATTTCCGGGTAAGTGGCCATTATTGTACTGTCGTAATTTTGGTTTGAATAAAAGGCTTTTCCAGGTTTTGTCAGAACTTCTCTTGGACGGGGAATTCCTGGAGCAAAGCACATTATTCCGATACCTGATTCGATTCGCTTGCACCTTAAATTCCATAGAAACAGACCTTTGCAGAAACATCGTGTTCCTTTATACGGGAGCCGATCCTGCTCAATTCAATGAGGTAAGTGAGACAGAAAAGAAAAGCCTTTAAACGTTAATCCTAAATTCCATAAATGCATTTTCAGACTATGTTTCGGAGCATAGCTTACCATTTGCCTGCGGGAGCGTCAGTGAAAAGCATAACACATTATGCTCAACTTATTCTGTCCGGTAAGTGCATAGTATATTATTAAGCAAATACAGCAAAATTTACTGGTTTTTAAAATGAAAGTAATCTGCTAAACAGACTAATAAAAATGATATTTAGACGTGTTATTACCTATTATATTAGGAAAATCGAAATCCCGGGCAATAAAAAAATATAAAAATCATATTTCATCCATTGCATCTCAGATTTTTTCTTAATTAACATTCATTTCAATCGACCTTCATATTATGCCCAAGATCATGTTGAAGGTAAATCCTTTGATCTTGTAAGTTATTTCTTTTATTTAAGCAAAACACAAATTTTAACAAAATGTTGGAATGTCTCTTCTGATAACGTTTTCCAAGACTCTGTAACACTCTCCCCATAATTTCCTCGATTATCTACGAGTAAAAGCCGATGAGGCAGATTTATCTATCATATTTTCCAACAGGGAAATTTCGACAATTCGACTACGGGCCGGTGCAGAACCTGATCAAATACAAACTCCCGCATCCTCCGGAATACAAAGTGGAAGATATCCAAACGCCGTTATATATATTCGAGGGAGCCAACGACTTTCTTTCCACGGAGAAAGATGTTTCTCGCTTAGTCAAACGACTCCCAAATGTAAGAAATGTAAAAACTGTCGACTTCCCCAAGTTCAACCACTTAGACTTTCGTGTTCGCGATTGATGTGAAAACGCTGCTGTACGACAGCGTATTGAAGGTTATTGATGAATTGTCTGATGAGGAGGAAACTGAAACCGAAGACTATTATGATGACTTATAATAAGTCACCTTTAGAAAAGTATAACCTAACAAAATTCGTAATCTAAAAACAATAGTGGTCTCATTTCGCTGTTTTTCATCCAATGAAATTCAATTTTCATGATATTATATCAAAGTGAAATTAAAGCTTTCGACTGACACTTTTAGAATTTGAATCCAAAGAATCAGTTTTTATAATAATATAAAATTTATATTCAGTTTTTAGCTCTTTCAAATCTGAATAACATTTTAAAATTTATAATTGAATTTAATAATAATTTATTTCACTTCTGAATTTCTTTTGTTTAATAGAAATAATTGCTGATCATTCCCTTTAATTATTCATTGTGCTGAAATCCAACACAAGTTTTTAAAACCGAACTCACGTCATCAAATTCATCGAGTATCCGAGAATAAATTGAGAAATTAAATTTTTCTTACCAAACAACATTCTCTGCTCTCACTAATGCAGAGATATTTACAAGAAATCAACCATTGTGACTCATTATCGCCTGACGTCACATGCAAATGATTGTCCCGTAACTTCTTTTTTCTTTGAAACTTTTCAATATTAACAATTTTATATGTGTTACATTTATACATTTTGCAATTTATTGCACTCCAAAATAGTGAACTGCAAAAGTGGAGGAGCTTTTCAAAAGACGCCACATTTTTTGGGCTAAAATATGACTTGTGCTCAGATCGTAAAAAATAAGATTTTCTGGAAAATTATATTTTAAATAAATTTCGGCGTCGGAAAAATATTTTTCTCGCCGGAGATAAAAAGTATTTGGCGGAAAACTTTTTAAAACACCGGATATGAACCGTCAACTGTTAGGCAACAAGTCGAACGTGTGGTTATTCACTTGTAAGTATGTATTTTTTTGTATTTCTTTTCACAGTTTCTTGATAACAAAATTGTATCAGATGTGCATTTTCGTTTTTTTATTTGTATTTTTTTATGAATACGGGGCATTCCATGTGAAGGAAACTGGTGCTAAAAATATAGAGCTATAGAAATGGATTTCCCAAAATAAATTTCAAAAAGTAGTTGAGTGACACGATTTAAAAAAAAAAGGAATTCGCCTCAAAAGTTCTAAGTATAAAGGCCTGATTTTAATTATCATTGGCCTTAATTCGAAATATAAATATGGCGCCATACCAGACGACATCCACTGATAGTGTAAATATAATGAAATTATAGTCTTTGCGTCATTTACGAGAAGGTTACAAATATTGTAAGCTATCGACGTTTACCAACTCCACAATGATGCACATACAGTGAATCATCAAATTGATAGCAACTGAATAGTACGTTTTCATGTGTGGACGAACCGATACGAAAAAGCGAATGTGCGTCTCATTTAACGGCAGTCGTTTACTTCGCTCTTCCGCGTCGAATATACGTCCGTTTGAGAATTTTAATTATCACAAACAGATGCGAACTTCTTTTTGGTATTTATCAGAGGTGTCTGGTTTGTAACCAGATCGATCAGGATGAAAGTTTTTGCAGCGCTAACGGGAATAACACTCATCTTGGAAATCTGTAAAGCGACAGGAAGTGAGCAAAATGCGGGAATTAATACAGACAGTTATCTGACCACGGTTTGTACTAACTCTCATTTCCCTGTTGTATTTACAATTAATTTCTTCTTGCAATTGATTTATTTTTCAGATGCAAATAATACAAAAATATGGATATCCGGCGGAAGCTCACACTGTTCAAACTGCAGATGGATATCTTTTGACCATCCACCGCATCCCAAGCAGAAAGGGGAGTCAAAGAGAAGAATCAGAGAATTCTGTAGATAAAAAGCTTCCTGTTCTCATGCAGCACGGCCTCCTGGGGAGTTCAGCCGATTTTGTAATGCTCGCATCGAGAACATCACTGGGTGTGTAATAAATTCAACTGATTCAGGTTAAAGTTTAATGAAAAGACGCGGTTATTGGCACTGAGCTTTTTCCATATTATTAATTAATTACTAATTACGTATGTCGAACTTCTCAGATGTCATATGTTATCGGGGAAACGATTCATTTAAAAAGTCATGGGGGGACAAAATCACGATGAAACTGTAATCTTTGTTTATAATTACTTTTTTACAGCATTTTTGTTAGCTGATCTGGGATATGATGTATGGCTGGGAAACACAAGAGGCAATAGATACACTCGGGCTCACGCATCCTTATTTCCGAACACGAATTCATTTTGGAATTTCACGTAATTACCTTTGTCGATAATGTCTGGTATAAAAAAAGCACAGGATAAAAGCGTTTCTTTGTTTTCCAGTTGGCATGAGTCCGCAATTTACGACATGCCAGCACAGATAGATTTCATTTGCAATCACACTAATCAAGAAAAATTGGTTTATGTGGGATTTTCCATGGGAACTACAGTTTTCTTTGCAATGATGTCGAGTTTGCCGCAGTATAATAAAAAAATAGAGCTTTCGCTGCTCATGGCTCCTGTCGCTTATGTAAAAAATATAAAGAGCATTTTGCTTCGTTTCTTAACAGTCTTTTCGAGTAAATTTAAAGTAAGTTTCTCAAAAGGTAAGCTTTTAGTCAAACTTTTAGGAATAAATTTCTTTTCATTATACAGTTAAATATATTTTCCTTTAAGGATTTGATCGACCTCATTGACGGCGGGGAATTCCTGTCAGGCGGCAAACTGCTTAAAATTCTCAGCAAAATATTTTGTGAACGCAACGATATAGAGAAGAGACTTTGTAGGAACGCCATTTTTTTAATTGTCGGAAGTGATCCCGAGGAATTTGATAAGGTTAATCAAATATGATTTTTTATAATAGCTTGAACTCGAGTTTAACGCTAACTGTACTTACAGGATCTGCTCCCTGTACTCAATAACAATTACCCAACCGGATATTCCGCTAAAGGTGTAAATCATTACGCTCAATTGGTTAAATCAGGTAAACGTTTATAATGAAAATTCAATCTGAATTTAAACCGTTTCAAAAGTTTTCTAATGATTAAATCAAAAGCCCAAATTAGATAAGAATTTATTAGGGATTTTTCTGTAAAGTTTATTATCAAAAATGATTACTCGAAGGGTTTCGGATTAACTTTTATGTAACTCTGTTTTATTTATTTGATTTTAATTAAAATCCCTCTGAATTGTATTTTTATTGCTCTTTTATGTGTCTAATGGGAAATATTTTATTTGTTTTAAAGGGGAGTTTCAGCAGTACGACTACGGAAGAAAAGGCAATATGATACAGTATGGATCTCCGGCGCCTCCAAACTATAATCTCAGTTTGATACAAACTCCAATGTATTTTTACGTAGGGAAAAACGATTATCTGTCCACTATTCCAGACGTTAATCATCTGGCAAAACAATTATCTACCATAAGAAAGATAAACGTGATTGACTATCAGAAATTCTCTCATTTAGACTTCATATTTTCGGTTGACGTTAAGAAATTACTCTATGACACACTAATAGATGATCTCAAACTATTTTTGAATAATTAGTACTGTATTTACTGGTATTCTTATGAGAGTGCTGATTAACGGATTTATTCATATAAGTATCCTGATAAAAAAAGATTATGCTTATTGTCATGCTCATGTGTACCTGAGAAGTATTCTTAAATGTATAGGAGCTGTTACATGAATCTGATATTTATAAAAATATATTACCAAAAATATTTATTAATTTGTGCAGATATGATTTTTATATTGCGATTGAATTATTTCATTATTAGAAAGTTTTTTTACGGGTTTTTATTAGTTTTGATTGCATTTATGTATATAGCAACAAAATTAAGGTAATCGCACACAAAATTAGATGTATTTTATTAAACTAGCTCATGCTTAATAAAATATTTTAAAGTTCTGGGGTTGAACGTACCTCTAATTTTCTATTTGCGCGCGCCATTGTTGATAAAAATAATCTGTCTGTAATTAACGACCTGGCAGCGGTTTTGCTTTTCTATTTATTTTCTTTTCTTCGTTTTCAAGGCAACAAAGAAAAACGCGATTGTTATTAACATTCCCTTACTTCGAAAAATTACTAAATTATTTTAAATTAAAACCGGTTAACAATTTTCACCGCCTTTTTGTAGAATCTTCTGATATTCAGAAACATTATTGGTTACAAAATGGCGAAAATCTCCTTTTCCCATAAGATCAGTATGGGTGTCAATTTTAACGCTTTGTACTAGCCGAACCGAAAACATATCGCGATAGGAATATGAGTAAAAATTAACGACGTGTTGTAGTCGAGTAGTAATTTAATTTTTTAAAATCAAAACAAGGCATGCCATGGAATGCGAGTATTTGAGTTTAGTGCAGAGTGCATCGATGTCGTACGTGTTTGGGATTTTGGATTTAGGATTTATTACTTTATTATTTCTCTATGATCTGATATTAAATGAACTGTATGTGACCCAATACGTTTTAAATGTTCTGTGATAGTTCCAAAATTATAATGAACCCTGCACTTTTACACGTATGATTGTTTATTTGTGATTTTTATCTTTATTCAAGCAGTGAGAGAAAATAACAGTTGTCGTAAGTGAAATTCATTTCTTTAAATTAGTTAATTCTTTTTTTGTAAAGGTTTAACGTAGAATTAGTTGGAAGCTTTCTTCCGGGGTTTCAAAATTTGGAAATTTAATTGCTGAAAATATTCTCTCTGACGCGCAGATTATGATTGTTGTGCGCACAAAATGAATCACAGGATTTGTTTTTCATTTGTCTGATTTCGATAAAAACCAGCTGATGAGTTATTATAATCGAATCATCCAAATGTAAATAATTGTAAACTCATGTCAAACCCTCGGAGCCATATTATGCAGTTCTGTGGATTTCTCCCTTTTCCGTTGACTCTGTGGTCCGTTGACTTTTCCACTGTTTCGTGAAAGTTAAAACTGTAAAGCACCGCTCGTCGAAAAGTTAGTGCGTGTAACGTTTCAATTCAAAAGTATTGGAGCCTAAAATGAATATGTCACCTTTTGACCTACACAATTTTAAGAGGAGATCGAAGTGGTGTTGCAGCTACCAGTTTAACCGCGAAAAAGCTACTTGAAGAGTTTTATGGAACTCATTTTGCACATGTTTTTACGGTTTTCGGTGACTAATACATATATTAAAAAGTCTGCCAACTTCACAGATATTCAGAAAAAGAAATAATTATAACAAATCAAGAATGTATAATCTATATCCCAAACCCTTTTGTAAAAAATGTCTGTTGTATTCTCCCCTTCTGTCCCTCAAAATGCAGGGTAGCGACAGGAAAATCCAAATCACCAAGGTTCTTCCGGAAGTGATAAGATGGAGGAATCATCTATCAACGCAATAGTTCTTAGGAACGCTATATGTGCAATTGGTAATAAACAGTTGTCATTCAAAAATGTGTACTACAACAATTGAAAACTTGGAAAAGGGGTCAGTTTCTTTCTCTGTCAGATCTTGAAGATGCCCTCGCTTTATTTTTTTAAATCACAAAGATAAAATGCTGAGGTTTGTATTGTTATCTGAAGACCATTCGGGGATTAACTATTGTTGCCAAGTAATTTCAACCTATTAGATTAGTTTTTTAATCGTGGGAAATGTGTCCCATTATATTGTAATATAACCTTTTCTGTCAGAAGAATAAACTGTTTAAAAAAATATGTTTTAACCAATAAACCGGCTTAGCGTCCATTTAAACTAAATTCCTCAATCCGTTAGGCCAGAGTTTTTTTTTTACGTCTCCCTTTGATGTCTTCTAATTCCACACTTTAATCCCATTCTTTTTATCCTGACTTTCTCTTGCTGACTTTGCCATATGGGTGTTTTGTCATTGCGTAGAAATTTCGCTTTTTATGCTCTTTTACATCTCTAACTCATATACAAAAACTTCTCTCATTTTTAATTTTCATTATTTATAATTTCTGCTTATTTTTATTAACCCGTTATCTCATTAATTTTTTCGATTCGTTTTAGGCATCCACATCACGTGGTTATAATAACTTATTAATTATTTATTTATTTATATTCGAAAATGTAATCATAATTGATGTCTTTAATAAAGAATAACGAAAGGATACATTTCAATCATACAGAAATAAATATGATACTGTAAATACCACCGAAAACGCCTTCGGGATTTCACTTTCACCCCGCGATCACTTCCAATTATATTTGTTAAACAGACATTTTTCATTAACAATCCGAAAGTAATGCTTCTGTTTTGAATATCTCGTCAGTTGTTGGCAAACACGAGGCTTTTCTTTCGTAAGCGACTGTCAGAATTTTCTCACAAGTTGGGCTTGTAAGCTTAGTGCGGCACTTGAAAGTGAATTAAGCACTTTGGCCTTACCGGTATATTGCTGGTGTTGGGTTTTCATCAGGGATACCGACATAAAATAATAAAAATATTCGGTCATAAGATTCCACGGAAGATGAGAGCTTATGGCTTTTTCAGGAGCTAAACATACAATCCATCGTACCTGACGTAGTGTTGCCTGTGCCTGAACAAGTTTTTTCAGCAGGCAGTGCCTGAGAGATTGCGCATTTTCATGCTGGAATGCGAGCCGAGGGCGTTTTCGGTACTCCAGTACCGTTCGGGGCACCCTCTCCCTTTCAGGTTTATTACAGGTTTCCCCCGGGCGCAATTCCAAGTATTTCCAACAGTTCTCATTTGTAAGAAATATTATCAAAGAACGTGGAAATATTCCGAGAGCCGAGTTTAATTGATTTCAGTTGAAAAATTCAATTCATTATTAGTTTCTTCGCAAGTTTCCCCGCTTGTTGGCGTCGCCATGGCAACCATTCCAGACGCTCATCCCGCATCCCGACGACTCGAAACGCTCAGTAAGCGCTCCGACCGTTCACGTTCTCATCCATTTCCCTTTTCGCACTCATTTCTCCCTTTTCTGGTGCTCAGTTCTCATCTAATCACACTGGAACTAAAAACACCGTTCCGTACTTAGACAGCAGTCATGTGCGAAAGGTAAGCAGTAAATGCCGGAGATAATAATGCGAAAGGGGAGTTTCCATTCGTTTAGGGTTGCGGTCGTTTTTTGAGGTGCCTCGGGAAAATTTTCACGGGATTGTATGTGCTTTATGACGTTTTGAATCTCCCGTGTGTGATTTTGTGATTTAGTGTCGGAATATTGTCAATTTCCAGGAATCCGTTTGATAAAATCAATTAATCAATGGCGAATACAAACAGGGCGGTCTCCCCTCTTTCTTTTGAGGTGCACGAATTTAAACCATCTAAGTATATATTTTTAGATCGGGGGGCAAAGTGTTGCGAATGAGTTTTCACTTTGATAAAAATTTCATTCTGTTTACATTATTGTTGGCTCATTCGTACAGAGCGTTCCTTCTTTAGTGTATCTCTCCGACGGTGAGGAAAACGTTTGAATGTTTCGCTCCCTTTTTCGTGACCTTTACTATTTTTAGATGCGCAATTAAGTATTTATTGCATTTGCAGTTGAAAAGAAAGTCTTCTCGTTGCGAAATGATCCGTCTGATTTTGCATCTCACGAGATGAAGAAATGTCTGTGAATTAAGAAGAGTATCGGCAAAAGAAAATGAAAGAAGGCCTCTTCGTGTGTTCGTTTCCGAAAATCGTTTAACGATAGCAATAATTGCATAATCTTCTTCGATATCTATGCTCATCCGATGTCCACTCCATTGTTTTTGATGCAGAACAAATCGGGTATGCACTTTACCAGTGCAGAATGGCCAACCGAATGTAACCCTCAGGTTGGCTTAATGATCATATTAGTTTCACAAATGGAGATGGCCAAAGAGATATCATCAGGTTCTAACGGTTTCGTACTCCTACGGTTCCCCGTTAAAAGCAAAAGTTGGAATCACTTTCGTTTTCCAACGATGGAAATGTTTGGATTCTATTCCGAAATATAATTCGGAAGAATTGGTTGTGTCAACAACAGTAATATTTTATTTCGATTGAATTTCATTTTGTCTTTGTTTGAGCGCTCCGTTTTTTGATTAATTTTATATTGAATCGGCCGCCGAATCGGTATTTATTTTCTGCTGACACCGCCATAGCTTAATTATTATCCGGGTAAATGTATTTTGTATTGGGGCAAAACAACTGTAACTGTTTTCAGGAAAGAAACACAATGCAAACCGCTGAAGCGCAATTAAGTTTTATGTCATTGAGTATTCCCTCAGGGACGTCGTGTGCATCCGAACCGGGCTAAGGGATTCGCCAAGACATGTGAAATCTATGCGTCTGGTAGATAAACGAAGTTGAAAGTCAGAGATAAGGCTCGTTCGAACATTCTCAAAATTTCCAAACAAAGGAAAAGAGATAAAAAAATTCCCATGCGTCACGGTTTAATAAATACACGGGGTGTTGTATTCAAATTCAGTGGACTGAATTCGAGGACGGAGATGCACTCGAAAAGAAATAAACTGTGTCCTCCTGTCGTCCCCTAATATGGATCCACTACAATTGTCCTCGGTTCCATAATTCGGGACAAATCCTTGGGAAAGGGGTAACAAAAATGCATTCGCTCATAATTTGAAAATTACATTGAGACTATCGAAAAAGTCAATTCTTTTTCTTTTTATTGCTTAACACAGCGCCCGTGTTTCCATTACTTTTAATTATTGGTCACGAACACAAACGACAATCAGCAAAAGTCACATTCTTATTTTTTTTTTGCATCTCGCTGCAACCAGCAAAAAATTCCCTCCTCCCAAGACTGCACTCATACATTCACATTCCAATTTAATTAAAAGCTTTCCTCGGTGAAATCGTTTTATTTTGTTATTCCGAAAAACAATTCGATTTATTGGAAACGAAATAATTTGCACAATTAGGTTTCTCTTCCGAATGCAATTTTTTTTTTGGAGAAGATGAAGGTACTTTCCACCGGAGAGACGCCGTTTTGCTTTTTTTTTTTTTATACTTTAATGCCGACGATTTGCATTCTTTCATTCGTTCCACTTTAGCACTTTCTCTTTTTTATCATTTTACGCTATACGTTCTTGTTTTTTTTTTCATTACTTTTTGCCTAAAAACGGGCGATTTGGTCATTTACCAAAAGCTCACTTTCGAGCTCTGGAAAGGTGTTAAAAGTTTACTCTCATGAAAGAATGACCGGTCTCTCTGTCGGAAAACGGTTAAAGTGACCTAATTTACTTTAGTAAATTCAATTAACTAATTTAATAGAGAAGTTATTATCTAATTTATATAATTGCCGTGCTGACTTTGGAAGATCGTCAGCAAAAAGCGTTAGTTCGTTATATTTTTTCACTATATTTCTTTTGGAAACACTCGGGACGTTTGCCAGGAAGTCGACGTTAATGAGTGTTTTCTCTATAAGCGAAAATTGATGAAACCTTTGTTGGTTTTGTTTCAGGCACAACCTCGCAGGTCTAATGAATTCAAACTGGCTCCCTCACCAAATATCAGCGCCATGAAGGCGCGCACCGAACCCAATTCCGAAGCCTCATACGATGACACCCCTTTCGATGCGTTCAACCCCTCATCCACGGGTCCAAAATGTGCAATAAACGGAGACTCCAACGGGAAAGACTCATCCGACACCCGGTTGAATAATGACGGCGCTTCCGACAAGTCCTCCCCTCCGAATCTGATTTCAGAGGATGCTCCCCCCGAGAAGGGGCTCTACCCACTTCATTTCAACACGAGCGAAGCCCTCGAATACACACCCTCCATACTCAAATCCCTGTCTTCCGGTGGGAGAGGCCCGGACACCTTCGTCTACCCTTCTTCCCGGAATTCGACGTCTTCGCCCTGGAGCGAGGACGACCCTTGCAAAACATTCGTCATAGCAGAAGACAAGTCCGCCAGTAAGAAAACCTCATCGGGTGACATGCAGGCTGTGAATGGGACGGACGGTTTCCAGGGAGAGGACAAAAACGGATATCCGTCGTACGTCATCGAGAAAAGCGAGTCCGGGAAGGCGGTCGTCGCAGAAACGAATAGTGAGGTTGATAATTGTGAGGGAAAAGTGCAATGTGACGCGGCGGTGTTGTCCTTCGACCCGAAGATCACCGGGAAGAAGGAGCAAACGTTGGCAAAGTTGCAAGACGAACTGGAAAAAGCTCACCAGGAGCTCAAGTTGAAGGACGAGGAAGTGGCCAGGCTGACGAGGATAAGAGAAGACGTGGAGAGAGAACTCGAGGAATTGACTGCCAGTCTGTTTCAGGTAGGTGGCTCAGGTACGGAGATTTCACTCGTGGGAGGAATTTGCGAATGAGGAAGTAGAAAGCATGGAAAACGGAAAGAAAGGGTTGAAGGCGTCAGTTATAAGGAAAGGGGGATAACTCTGGGCGTTGGCATAAAAAGGAAAAGTGGGTTATCTATCAGTGGCGAAGTGTAAACCCGAAATGACGTCTAAAAGGTGGTTTCCACCTCCGAAAAGTCCGGTCACAGTCTACAATTTTGATTTACTGTTTGTATAATAAATGATTTAATTCCTCAACGCTAACCGAGAGCCCGTAACGATGGAGGAAGAACAAAGCGATCCTTCTGAACAGTCACAAAAGAGTTATTCTATGTCGTAATTGAGGAGAAGGCCTCAGATCGGGGCCCCGAGTTTCGCCCCAGGTTTTGTTACTTTTTCGCACCTCTTACGCCCGGATAAAGGCCCTTTGGAATGAAGAATAAACAAAGAAATATTACGTAACGTCTCGGTACCCCATTCTGACGTTTAAGCAAATGGGAACGGTACACTCGCGTTTATTCTCGGTCGACCTTGTCAATATTTATTGATGGCGTTCCCGGGGAAAAACACCTCAATATTTTTTTGATTTTCTTTTCCCCCCGTTAGTTTTGGATGGGAGAGCTTTCCCGATTAATCCCGGTTATCGATCGACACCGGGCATCTCTGAAAATCCTTCGAGGTTGTTTTTCTTGGTAACTCAACCTTTCCAATCACCGGTTGATCTTCAAACTCCTCAAGGTAACCAACAACTCGGCGTCGTTAGAAGGCGGTGTATTTCGCCGCCGATGACCGAAAAAGCTCAGTTTTCCCCCGTGAAATGTTTTCGCGAGTTTCACATCGGAAGCCTCGTAAATTGTTTAATTCCAAAGGCCACGCCTTCCATTTTTTTTTTTTCGCCGACGTCTTTTATTTCTGTCGACCTTTGTTTGGTTTGCATTACGAAAATGAATATTCGTGACGTCTTCCGATGATGATCCGAAACGTTTATCACTTTTTCATGCCGTTGTAGAATTTTTCGGTCGTAATTTTGAAACTTTCTTTTCTATTCGCAGGAGGCTCACAAAATGGTTAGCAAAGCGAAAGAAGAGCAAGCGACGGCGGAGAAGACTCTGAAGGAAAGTCAAATGAAGGTGGACGTCCTCACCGCTGAAGTGATCGCTTTGAAGACCCTCGTGCTCACTTCAACCCCCAGTCGACCCAACCCCCATCTCCATCCGCAGATCGGAAAGGAGGAAAACTCCGGAGGTACTCTCCCCGGGCCAGAAAAGACACCCCTAATGTCTCATTATATTTACATACCAATATTTCTCATTACAGGAGTCAATCTCTTCAACAAGAAGCATCGGAGGTCTCCCTCCCATTTCAACCTCAAATATGGCCGCGAGAATTCACCCCCCGAAAGTCCCGTTCGGGACGATCGAAGTCCCGTCCAGAATTCGGTGTCAGCAGCAATGGAATCCCGAGACATTTCGGAAGTGAGTTGATGAATCGGAGCAAATTTCACTTTAGAAGTGATCCTTAAAAGGCGGGCAACCTTTTTTGGTCGGATGATGATTTAAGAACCGATGGATTCGATCCAAATGGGCCAAAACGTGACTGTGTACCGATTAGGGGCATCGACGTTTAGTGTTGTGTCACTGTTTTCCTCTCGTTGATGTGTCACAACTCAATGTTGGTTGTTTCAGGTCGATCCGACCGTTCACAAAGAATTCTTGAATTGGACTCTTTCCCGGAAATTAGACAAAACGGATCCGTTCATCGATCGAATCTACAGAGAGGACATAAATTTGTGTCTGGATTTCAGCAACAGGGAATTAGCGGAAAAAGTTCAAAACGCGATTGAAACAAGGAATATTTTCATAGAGGCGGTCAACGATAAATCGAAAACAATATTTCCCAGGTTGGTTCGGTTGGATTTTCATTCGGAAAAGTGATGAAAAACGGAAGCTTTATGACACTAAGTATTTTTTTTTTGTTTGTCAGAAAATGCGCACTGCTGGAAGTGACCAGGCAGTGTCATTACAGAATGAAATTGGGAGATGAAGACACGTGGTATAATATCTCTCAAATGTGTAGGAATCGAGTGAGTGGATTTATGAATTTAATTTACACAATTCATCCCTTAGTTGGTACACTGAATACCATAAATTGTTAAAAATCTGTTTTATTTTATCTTTCACAGATAATAGCCGTATGTGATTTTATAAATTATCTGCGCTACATCGAATTAGGACTGGTGAAGAGTTCCGGTAAGCAGCAGCAATGGTAATAAAGAAGTGGGAAATGGGAAAGCAGTTCATGATTCGGTTTTTTTTTCTAGCTCACGATATGTATTGGGAAATAATGCGATTTAGGAAAGAAATGGTTTTAGCAAGGCTCGGATTGTCGCAGCCTCCGTCGTGAGTTCTTCATTTGGAAGAAAAAAAAATTGATATTAGAAATGGAGAGATTTCGAAAATTAGAATACTTTGAATTTGTTTGTATATATAAAATATATGTTATAAAAGTCGAGTGCGATTAATTGGAAATTTGTTAAATGATCACGGGAGATTCTTTCGACCGCCATTATGAAGCAGAAGTTCGTTAATGTGATGTGTATTCAATCGTAATTGATGAGATTGAATTAACGATGTACACAACCATTCTTCCTTTTTTCCATTTGCTTCCTTCCTTTGTTCATTCCTCCATTTTCTTCCACTCATTCTTTCTATTCAACTGATTCGATTCGAGAAAGCATTTCACTTTATTTTCATTCTGTTCTCCCGCAGAACCCAAAACTGATTCAGGGTTGCCAACCTGACGAAATCACGTTATTTTGTTTTTGGCATTTCATGATGATTTGTGTAAATTTTTTGTTTTCAAACAACACCAATGAGAAATTTGTTATGTTATTCATAAATTAGAGTATGTCAGATCCGTATGATTCGCTGGAAGATGAATGCGATGAGAAAAACACTTCACCTAATTCCGTGAACGAATGCCCGGCTGTTGCACTGGACTTCAGGGAAACCGTCAGCAGCCCCTTTTATCTCAACAGAAATGTGAACGAGAAAAAACTGAATTCAGTTAACGGTTTTCAGTATGAGAAAGAAGGAATTGAATGTAGAAATTTTTTACCGAAAATTGAAGACGCATCGAAAGGTAAACTTTTCGGGAACGATTCTCGCGACATGAGCAAGCTGGTGAATGAAAGTAGTAATTTTTTAGGGTGGGACCCGACTTCGAATATAATCATAGATAATGAGGTCCTCAGAGAGCAGGGGTTGCAGATAAATAACGATGGAAGTTTCACAAAGTCCCCTCGATCACCCACGGAGGAACTGCCTTTCATCACCCGCGAGTACAGAAACCTTCAGTTTCAAAAAAAGAAAACCTACAGAACGGAGAGAAATGCCACCCGCGCAAAGATATGTAAAAAGAACATCTTCAGCTTCACGAAAAGCCCCGTCGATGGAATCAGCATGAGCAAGATCATAAGCGCCAGACAGGAGAAGGGATCGAGTGAAGAGAACCTCACAAGTGCTGATTCAAAGTCCTCTCGAACGAGGAACCTTCCCAAAGACAAAGAACTTCTGGCAAACGACAATCTCACTGATTCAATGAAGGAGAAACTGCTGAGCCAAACGGATCGTCCTCCCGAGACGCTTAGGAAGACAAAACGCGTTCTGAACCTTTTGGAAGATCGGAAAGGCTCTCAGCAAAGCAAAGGTTCGAAGTGGGCGTCACAGAAAACCACTGCGGAGCGGAAACAAAATTCCTTTTGCAGTGATCGCTCAATCAGCAATCAGAAAAAGAGCAAAACTTCCAATCCGGTGTTTCCCAAGCAGAAATCTGACATTTTGCTGAATGGTTCAAAGCCCAGTTTAAGCTATTCGGAACGTCGTCAGCTGGAAAGTGGGTTTAACCCTCTCCACCTTCGTCAGGGTAAGAAAAAGGTTATGTCGGATACAAATCGATCCAATTTCGGGGACTCCACTCAAGAACGACTGTCGGAGATTTCGAGCAGAGTTCTCAGCTCGGAAAACCTTCCGGATGAGGAAGAGGAGTTGTTCTACCGGGAACTCATGAAGAAGGACAAAATCCAAAACGCCATTCAGAGAAGCAGCAGGTCGGAGGGCCCCAACGACTTCCCCAAATTAAAAAAATCCGCAGAGTCGGGTTCTTTTAAAGAACAAAAAGAGGTATTTCATTTTGAATTTTGTCAAATCGTTTATCAGGTTATTAAAAACAATTTTCCCACAGGGGAGACAACACAGTGTAAGATTCAAACCAATCACAAAATCAACGTCCATCGATCTTCCGACAGAGAACGTTCCGCCGAATTTAAAGAAGTACCCGCATTACTGTTCCGTCAATTCTTCTCCAAACATGTCTAAGGTAATAACTTTCCCAGGAAATTCCCTTCCTGTTCTCACGAAATACTTCCATTACAGTTCGAACTGGCTTTGAAAGGAAAAACATACGGTTATATGGCAAATGCGAGAAACATTTTCAAAATGAAAGCTCAGTCCGAAGGGAAATTAGGTGTGAAAGGGGAGAACGCGAAACCGGAGGAGAAAATCCCGGATTTGGAGAAAACACCAAAGAGGGATTTCCCTTCGGCGTTGGTCCTTCCCGAGATCCGCGGAAAACCACCCTTGGCTTTGGAGAAAGCTCTCAAGGAGAAGAGACCGCCCTGCAGGACGAAAGACATCGCTTTGCCTCGGGTCGTTAATGCGCAGAACAGAGACAGTAAAATCAAAATGGAGATACTCAACCGGATAAGCTCTTGTTTGGACAGTCCCAATGGCCAAAACGACGGTTAAAATAAATCAGTACAAAAGTATAAGCGTGGAAAGTAAAAGATTCAGTGTTATTATACCGCAAACTGTATTTGTATCAGAGCTTATACATTTTTCATTTTATTCTGTACAGTCTCAACTCATTTTCTGTACAGTCTGAAGGGTTCTGTACAGTCTCAACAGTCAATTCTGAATATAATAACATTTAAGAACAAAAAAATAAATCTGATAAACATAAATTCATTTTATATTTACATATATATATAAAAATTACACAGATAAACCGTTAACGATTTGCCCGTAAAAGGCGATTCTACATTTCGGTTAACATAATCAATAAAAATCTGACTAGAAACGGAAATTAATTTCTATTTAATTAATTCTTTTGGTCTTGAAAACAATATCGTCTCCAAAAATATTAATTATTCCACTCATAATTGAGGTATCACTTTTATTAAGCGTAGATATGTTTGAAAATACTTTTAGAGGAAAGCACAAAATCACATTTTTTGGAGAATAACTGTCAAAATTCTCATCAGTTAATTAAATTCCCCGGTTTTAAATAAAATAAATACTTAAAATTAAATATTTCTGGGCACCGCCTTCTTTGATTGACCAGTTTCAATTGAATGAACACAATGGATCAATTTACAACCAATTTCTCAATTAAAATTATGAATGTGAAACTTTTTTTTTTATTGGACGTGTGCTTTCCTCCCTTCACGTCATAAGTAGTTTAATAGTGTTTAACACTATTTAAGTGATAAAAAATCATTTGCCAAAAGTGTTTTGACCTTTCAGAGACCTGCTCTTAAAATAAAGAAGTCCAAAAATAAAAATGTCAATTCTTGGCACAATTTCTTCCCTCATTTCGTCAATGATTTCACATTTCGAAGGTTTTCTGTGAGTTTTCGAACTGCATTTTGGCGGTCTGTTATAAGAAACAAACATTTTATTGTCATAAATGAGGCACTGCTAAATTAAGAGTGTCAAAAACGATTCCCTAATAATATTGAGATCAAAATGGAGACGTCAGGTTCAGGTTTTGACCACAGCCTGACTCACTTCTTCCCCCGATTTTTTGTTCCCTTCATCGAATAAATGCACAGTCTGTGACCTCAAATTCAATGAGAAGTTATGTCTGTAAAAAGATTTGGAACAGTCTCTTCTCACATAGTCGGGACAGAACTGAAACATCTTTTGGATTTCCTTTTTGATTTGTCTGTTTCTAAACGCGAACAAAAATGGAGACACCACAGTCGACAGCAGTAATAACACAACCGAAAACAAATTGAGATAGTCGGGAAAGTCCTCGATGATGTTGCTGTAGTTCAGAGAAAACACCACGAAGAACGGGAGCCAGCAGAATAACGCCATTACTATCACCAGGGCGGATATCCGCGCCGCCCTCGCCTCTTCCCTGTACCTGAACATGCTCGCGTTCGATATCCTGTGCCTGATGTTGTGTACGATGTAGCTGGAGGTGGACCTGATGCTGGAGGCCCTGCTGGGGGGCAGTCTCGCCGAGGTGGAGTTGAGGGAGGAGGAACGACTGGACTGCATGTATATGGAAGTGGCCGTCGATCGGGTGCTGGAGGAGGACCGACTGGGGATTTCGTAGAAGTTCGACTGGACCGATGAGGACCTCGTCTTGGAGAGGTTTTCGAACTCTGGATCCACCACTGGCAGTGGAATATTAGAATGTCGTCTCTCACTCGACTGTATATCGCTGAGTTTCTCTATCGAATTCGAAAACTGTATATGCAATGAGGAGAGTTTTGTGAACGACTGATTGTTTTTCAAAGTCGGTTTTAGAAACGGCACATCGGTGTCCATTTTCTGCTTCGCTTTTGCACTCACTTCACTTAACTCTTTCACTTCGCACTCGGGTTTTGTTTCCGTTTTGGAGGGGAGTCTGGGGGGACTGGGTCTCGTCACAACGAAGGACGGATTGGAAGAGCTTTCCCGGAGCAGTCCCGACGCTTTTTCCTCCGCCTGAAATTTATCCCTGAGTGTTTGGGTGCATTCATCTGTCGAGAGAATGCTTGTGCGGGTTCTTCTGCTGTTCACGGACGCCGCCACGCATATCCTATAGTACGTGAAGATGATCAAACCGAGCGGAACGACGAAAGCGACAATCACATAACCGATGCTGAATGCAATGCTGTAGAAACTGTGTGAATTCTGCTGTTGTTTTTCAACACCCGGCCCTGGAATACAGATTAAATTAAACCACAACACACACAGACACAGCTGGAAAAGAAAACCCGGACGTACCATCCTTTCTCCGGAAGGCATTCTCAGTTTGTACTGTCCCCAGGAGTGCCAACACAGCGGAGAATCCCCACGTGGAAACAATCATGAAATACCCCTTACAACTGCTTATGATGTGATGGTAATGCAACGGGTCAACCACAGCGAAGTACTGATCGACAGCAATCAGCAGAACGGCGTAAACAATAACCGAAGAGCAGAACACGGAGGAAAACTTCTCCGCGAGATAACCGTAGACGTCGACGACTGCTGAGGTGTTATTGCTGAGAGTGATCGGCAGCAATGAGAGGCATGCGACGATGTTGATTATCATCAGGTTGATAACAAATCTGAAAGGGGAATTGTTCCCACTGATTTTCCTTTCCTCAGCCCGAGAATGAAACATCCTTACCTGTTTGCTGTCGTCCTCAGTCCGGGCTTCCTTCGGAAGACCAACAGCACCAGAAGATTGGCGGTGATTCCCCCGAGCAGTATGCACCCGAGCAGAAGACTGGAGATCAGCAGCAACGACCTTTCCAAGAACTCCTGCTTATCCGCTGTCTCCATGCCAGAATGTGTGATATCCGCAGCGATCCCTTCGACACTCAGCCATAGCCTTATTCACATTTCTGAAACCTTATTTCTCTGAAAATAAAAAAACAAACATTTTCACTCTGGCGATGGCGTTTCTCTGAGTCGGCCGAAGGTCTGCAATGAGTTTTTGGCACCGTCTGCCCCGATATTTTTATTGGAAAGCCTTGAATCATGTTTTCTTTCTCTTTAACTCTGCTTGGAGTTCGGAGGAAACCCCCAGATTAAGCGGTCGCCCCGACGTCATCGCCATTTTCCCCCGAAAGGACGCCCCAATCGAAAGAGGTACGTAAATGACCGTTATGACGTCATAGAAAATGGCGGAATGGGAGAGAGGCAAAGACAGTGGACGACCTCAGTGGAGGGAACCTCGTAAATCTGTCTTCGGTCTCGAAAGTGAAAACTTTTATTCGGAATCTAATTGGTTTATTTATAGAAACTTCAGGTGGTTTATTTTCACATGATAAATTTATTTATTTATAGAAACCTTAACTGGAAACTTTGTGGAAACGTAATTTGTTTTATTTGTGGAAATTAATTTACGGAGTAACTTCATCCTTTGGGTAATTCCGACCTTGAGGGCTCATTCAAACTGGACCACATTCGTGCGAGATTACTGTACTCTATTTTTGTATTATGATTTTATTTACTCTATTATTTTTAATATGATTTTTTCGGAGAAAATACGACCAGAAAATGAAAGACTTATTGGAAAAAAATCGGGAGGGGAAAAACGTACACTTGACTCATTTTTTTACTAAAATTTCTCAAGAATTTTTCTTTAGGGAAAATAAACCATATGAATCTTATAATAAGATTCTTATAATAAAGATAATAAGAATCTTATAATAAATCTTCTTATAATAAGAAGACACACATTCAATAAATAACTGCGCTCGCGTTAATAAATTAACGGTAATTAATTACATATAAAAATTCCAACAAAAATAAATGGAAAATATATGCAATAATAATATATTTTATTTTTTATTTTGATTATTCTGGTTATTCTGCATCATACATTGCATCATACTTTGGTTATCCTTCAAACGTTATAACCAATTGTATTTCAAATGATTTTTACATCAAATAAACTAATGTAAAGTAACAGTGAAAAATAAAAATGATTATCATTTAAAAACCAATTAAAAAAATAATGCAAAAACTTAACAACTATTCAAATTATAAATATTAGCTACGGATTAAAAATTAAACAAATAACAATCAAAATAAATATTAGTTGAATGGGGAAAAATAATTAAAATAAAATTAATTAAAAATATAAATACAGTAATAATAACAAATAAATAATTCTTCTATTTGAAATATTTTCAATTTTAACGAATTTTAGTATTTACTAAATATTTTTCCAATATAATGTATGAATGCACAGTAATAAACAGCTTTAATTTGTATAAATTATATGTATAAATTAATCTAAAATTATAAAAATCATATATATTTTCTCAGTGTCGTAAGGAGGAAAACGAAATATAATAATAATATATTTCTACCCCATTTCACCCCGTTGGTATTACTGTTTTTTTTTTCAAAGTTTTCTTTACAAATTTGAATACAGCACTATAAGTATTTTAGAAGATTTGGATAGAACATTACAAAATTAAATTCAGGTACAAATTAACAAAGTATAATAAATAAATGAAATAAAATTATCAATCTGCTTTAGAGGTTGAGAAACCTACTTACTGTATATAGAAATGAAATAAAATAATGTGTAGTGGTTATAAAAAAAATAAACAACAAAGGAAAATTAAATATAAAAAACTAGAAAAAAATCGAAAAACAAAGTTTAAATCACCACAAAGTGGAATTGTGAAACAAACTGGAAAAGAAACTACACTTTCAGCAGTGCAGCAACAGAAAGAGGCAAAAAGCAAAGGGCTGTTGTGATTCTGCTGTATCTGTCAATCCCTTCTTTGACATTGGGAATGTGCCAAAGTATACACCAAACAACGGAAAATCATAGTCTGACACGTTCAGACGTTCCCGAGAACAATCCAACATGGAAACGCATATCGCCACATAAAACGCTACAATGAGGCGACGTCACCTCCATTTTGCTTCTACTCCCTTGACCGTGACCGGGGAAATCACAATATAAAATGATAGTGATCAGCAAGGCGTGGATGGCTGACACCTTGCGATTAGAGGGAACTGCTTATCGCAGTCAAGTTCATCGGGTAATGAGATCGCAATGTGGGAGATAATTCGGTGCAGAGAGGGTTCGGTCGGGGGGAGGAGGGAGGGAGAGAGGGAGGGAGGGAGGAGAATGCAATTATTCACTGCGATCGCTCACAAAGAAACCATTATTTTAAAATTAAATAAATAAGAAAAAAACTGTTATGAAGTTAAATAAACTGTTTGTGCCGGCATTGTTAATGGCGGTTTGGCGGAAATTTATAATTTTAAAACCAAAGAGCATTCTGGCTAATTTTTCCTCAAAACCCTGAGGACAACTCCTCACGGGGAATTCAAAAAGTTTTGCATGAGAAAACAGAGGGTGTGGCATGGGGAAAAAATGTCCCTTCGTTCGACCGCCCTTGAAAGGGAATAATAATAATAATTTAAAGCTGAATGACGATTAGCGGAAACATTTGAAGAAGTCGGGAATGACTTCCAGCGATGGAATGGTCGGCAACAAAGCGCTCACCGCCTTCTCTTAACGGTGGGAAGGCGGAATGGAGGTGCGAGGGTCGACAAGGTGGCGTAAATAAGGAGAGAATCTCGAATGAAGTCATTCAGACCATCTAACGGGACCACTCCCCGAATTACAGTGAAACTCTATTAGATTGGTCACTTCGAAGGATAATATCCTTTGGATTTCACCTTTTGAACCCACCCAAAAGAAAGGGGTAACATCCCCATCCCCAAAACTGACATAATCCCACATCGAAAATTGAAGAGAAATTATGGTCACCGACCCGAAATCACCGAAACAATCACAAAACCCCCATAATTGTAAACTAATCAGTGGGAATTCGTATTTAATTGCAGCACAAATACTTAAATGAGTGGATTATATTACATCACTACAAATTACATCCAGTCATAGTGAAATGAGAAATTTTCTCCGTTTTGCCCTTAAGTAAATATTCGGACTTTGGTTAACTCCCGAAGAAAGGAATCCCAAAAGAGGACGAAAGTGTTTATTGGAGGTTTATTGGAGGTTCCAGAACAAGAAGGCCATTTTGTGTGGATAAACACCAACGCTTGGTGGCCCCCAGAAGAAGTTGTGCCAATTCATGACATGTGGCGGGAAACATACCACGCAAAGGAGTGCAGAGGCCCGGCTGCCCAACAGTGGGTTTATTTAGGAAGAATCCCAACTGTTCTGAAGGTTGAGTTATGATTTCTCAAGGACCCAGAGTAACCCACATTCCATCGCAGCCCTTCTTTCATCAAAACTCTTTGCTTCATTCATTTTCGAGGCTGTTGTTTCCTTCCTTCCATTATTTCTTTTCAATTAACCCAGTGATGACCAACCTTTTATTATATACGGACCGAACTTCGGTGTAATTTCGCGGGCCACAACGTATGCCCTTGCTACTCAACCTTTTTCTTACTCGGGCCAAACTTCCGTTGATAACATCGCGAATGGGCCATGCAACCAAAAAAAAAGATACTTCTAATTTATATTCATTATTTGATTCTTCTTATTTTTGTAAGGCACAAACCTATCCTTCACAAATTTTCACTGGGCCACTCGGGAGGGCTCGGTGGGCCAAATTATCCCGCGGGCCGTAGGTTGGGCATCACTGAATTAACCCATTGAGTGCCAGCTACGAGATATCTCGTAGTGAAATTTCTGATACAGAAATTTTAGCACAGCAATTTTATTCACTGACGCCGATTAAGAGTATTTCTTTTAACCCTTTGCGGTCGTATAAAATTTGTGTATGGGTATCTATTGGTCGGAATTAATTTCTTTGGAAAGAGCAGGGATACATAGAGATACATACAGATGTATAAAGGGATACATAAAACGCTAGTTTACAATGGACAGACAACATTTAGTAATTCTTTTAAGAATTTTTAGATATATCTTAGATGTCTATTTATATCTTTATTCAATACAGGAATCTAATGATATGTTTTTGTATAAAAATTATGTTTTATAACTCTAAATCATGTGGTATTTTCAAAGAACTGCATAACATGTAGACAACTTTTGTTTTGTTTTGTTTAGTTAGTATTTCGTTATCTCCAATCGTATTAGTTCTTTGGGCATTGAGGTTCACTCAGGAAAAGTTTAAACCGATATAGGAATGCATACAGTATAAGTAAGAGTATAAGATTCGTATACATTAGTATAGTTGCTTGCTGTGGTGACTGAGAGTAGACACACGACCGCAAAGGGTTAAACTGATTTAGGAATGCGTACAGTATAAGACATACAGTATGCTACAGTAACTAATCACCGTATTAGTTTGTGAATAGGTTCTTTAGGCATTGAGGTTTGGAAAAGTTTAAACTGATATAGGAATGCATACAGTATAAGATTTGTATACATTCGTATAGTTTCTTGCTGTGGTGACTGAGAGCAGACATACGACCGCAAAGGGTTAAATAAAAATTGCAGTAAATGCCATTACAATATTGCATACAATTGTATTTTGTAAACTTTGCATTCTTCAAAATAAAACGTTCTAAATATGTCTGCCAGTGAATGGGTTAACCCGCACACAACAGTTCGTCTTCATTCAGCCGTGAGATTCTGCATCGGACGTCATTCCGATTTGTATTTGTTGTGGTTTGGCCGATTCCCTCGAAAGGTTTCGATTTCCGATAGTAAAACAGCGATAAAAGCGAAATTCAAAGAAAACATCCAATCGAACCGGAGAAGACCTTTAAGCGTTTTTAATCCAAGAGAATCTGTATTTTGGCATAAATTAGGCCGTTGTCGAGTTTTCATGGTCAACCGCCATCGAGAAATCTCGAGAGCAGGCTAATTACATTTCGATTGTTAATGTATTATGCAATGGGTGCCCACTGACCCACGAGTAGAACCCACTTCGCTGTTAATCCGAAGAAGCCAACTTCTTCGACCACAGAGGTCGACATCTCTCACCCCTTTGACTCTCTTCTTGAGCAGCCGCCCCGAGGCCAGACAGGTGTTGTCAATGCACTGACCTACACTCGTCCATTTTGTAAAATATAAAACAACCGCGAGGGCCAAATATCAGCAAAATATTTTGACCATTTCCAATTTCGCATCGATTGAGCTTCATCCGCGACTGTGTGCGAAGCTTTCGCGTAATGCGTGTCAATGTTGACACATGGCTTGATTTTATTTTTATTTTCTCTTTGTGGCATGTGGAGGAAGCAGCGCTGTTTGTTTATCCTGGCAGAAAGTTTTTGTTTTTTTCCGATGGGGAAATTTTTTCACCAAAGGGGACTGCCTTCAGGATCAGGTGGTGCAATAATCTGCCTCACCTCTTCGGGGTTGTATCCCTTCCGGAAGTGAGAAGGTTTAGGAAAACCAATATTTCATCAGAGATCAATGAGGAAGTGATGAATACCCCTTCATTTTCTGGATGAGTGGGAAACTGAGGGCAAATTTTCCGGGTTTTCGAGAGCTCTGCATTAGGGATGAAAAGTTCATTTCCTCCCCATATCGTTTTCATTAAGAATGAGGAGCATTTTTTCGTGTGAAGGGTCAGAGAGGAAGGCGGTAACACACGCTAACACACGCTAACACGCGGTAACACGGGCGAATTCTTGAGGATGGCATTGACCAGTGTCATGAGAGGAATGTCTCGGCCCGGAACCTGATCTTACACCATCAACCTCTTTCCCTAAAATAAATATTGGCCGAATACAATTTTGCTTTCATCGTTTCCTCGTTTGCATTTACCGCAGACGATAAATGCCGGAATTCGGATTCGATAACATTCAACATTTGAATAGTGGAAGGTTTTCCGGGGACGCAGACTCTCAAACGCGAACTGATAAACTTCTTTAAAACAGAAAAAGACTTACTTAAAATTTGCCTTATCGGAGTTTGACAATTTCGAAAGCGTTTCTTTATTCTCCCCTTTCGATTGGGGCGGGAGAAAAGTAAATAAAAAAAAGCAAAGAAACACCCGCAAACCGGAAATTACTTCAACAAATGTAATATTTCGTATTTATAAAGTCGGCTCAGAATGTTTACAATGTAAATGACTCCCTCGGATTTAATTTGCTTTTTCATTTCTTTGAAAAATGTTTCCAAATACTAATAATAATATATTTCTACCCTATTTCACCCGTAGGCATTAGGGGTATTTTTTGACAAATTTGAATTGAGCACTATAAGAATTTCAGACGATTCGGAGAAAACTTTACAAAATCAATTTCAGGTACACATTTACAAGAGTAACACAAATAAACAAAACAAAATTATCGGTCCGGTTTAGTGGAGGTAGAAAAGCTCTCCCTACTGTATATAAAAATAAAATAAATTAATATGTAGTGATTATAAAATAAACAATAAAATAATAAACATAATAAAAAACAATAAACATAAATATAATAAAATAATAATAAGAAGAAAATTAAATAAACAATAAAAATACAGTAAATAAATAGACAACAAATATATAGAGAATAAATTAACAATAAGTATATAGTAAATAAATAAACAACAAATACAGTAGTGCTCAAAAGTATTTTTAAATACAAAATTAATCATTTTCCACCCATAAGAGTTACTTATAATTAATTAAAATGCTTTACATTTATTAATTTCATTAAATTTTTAATTAATTATTTAATTTATCAATTATTATTTTATTTATTAATTTTTTATTATTTATAATATTTTTTATTTATTATTTTATATATTGTTTTATTTTATAATTATTTAATATTTAATTTATTTTATTTAATTTTTAATTGATTTAATTGAATAAGAGAAGAAACAGAGTTTATAATAATAATAAAAGTAAGAGTATTAAAGTAATAAAAGCAGAAGACTATAAAGAATGTTATGTTTTGTAAATTATTAATAGTATTGATAACTAAATAATACATTCCTAAAATAATTAAATAAGAAAATATTAAGTTTAGTATTGTCAAAATACTTTTGAGCGCTACTGTATATAGGGAATAAGTTAACAATAAGTATATAATAAATCAATAAACACAAGTATATTTGTTTCTTTCCAAAGATTAATAAAAGTTCTCCCTGGACAATGTGATGAAATTGGGTGGAAAGAGAGCCAAACTCGAGCAAAGCGATGTCCTAGGCCGATTTGTTTATTTTAAATAAAGGCGACCTCATTTCCGCGTTTTTACTCGGTCTCCCATTGTACCTCTTCTTCTGCGAGCTCCTCACCTGATCCCCATCGAGGGAGGAGGTGCAGCGTTACCTCCTGCTCCGCTCGTGAAACGACTTCAGAGATTGACAAACATCTGCGCAAACATAACTCTAAAAAGAAGCGGCGGTTGGCCAATGTTTTTGCAAAAAAGCAAAAATCAATTGTTTTGAAATATTTGCCAGTTTTTAGACGTCAAAAGTCAAGAACCGGTTTGTGTGTCACCTGAGAAAATCATTTATCAGCATGTAACTGCTCTCTCAGTGACAGCTTCCCCCCGAACTCCCCTCGACCACTTCGGGGTTTGTTGAACCTCTGTTACTGTACCTCCCTCCGATCACTCCCGTCTTTTGTGGGAGAGAACGGAACTCTTCTGGACAAGGCATTCCACATCTGATGACAGCACATTCCCGAGCTTTTTTTATTGCTTCGGCAAACATTTATCTCCTTCGATAGGGTTTAAAAGGCGAGCGCTTTGTTGACACAAAGTCAGATTATTTGATAGGCCAGCGCCATGTTCACTGGGTAAACCGACAGCGTCTGCAGCCTCTGCCGTGATTAAACCTCCTGGTTCGCTCCACCGACGCCATCTCGTTGACTCATGCCTCTTATCTCGTGACGAAATTCCTCGAGGACTGCTGAGATAGCAGACCGTGATGGAACACAGCAGAGAACCACGGCTGTGCCACGAATCGCAAGTTTGGATTTTTATTTTGCGGATTCAGAAGTCAATGAACGAAATTAACCCCTTCGTTACAAAACTTCTTTTCAGGCATTTCTCCGGTGACAACTGTTCCCTCAGCTGTCAGTTATGGTTACTCCGGAAGGTAAGATATGTGGACAACCTTGATCTCAGGTGAATAACCAGGGAACGGATCCTTCGGGAACCGGGAGAGGATTCTCGAGGATGTGGTTGGTGCTTCCCACAGTGCTGAAGTGGGCGGCACTCTGCTTTGGGATGGTCTCCCCGTTGAGGGGGGGTTTTCAACATCACCAACACAATGGGAATGGTACAGGTGTGTTTTTCTTTCCGGTCTTTGGACGGAAGAAATGAAAATTTCCGCAAAATCACCGCCGACGCCGCAATTGAAGACTTTGAAGTAATGTTAGCGTTACACTTGTTTTTTTCATGTCATTCCTCAGGTATCGATTTTCTTAGCACTTAGGAAAGGGTCACCTTGGCGTAGTGTGTCAATGTTTATTTT
>JAQIBA010000050.1:786105-812544 GCA_028293925.1 Brueelia nebulosa
AGCGCAACTGTATATTTTTATTTGTCGGAAGTTTGACTCCCCTCAGTCTCAGTTGAGCATAAATTCTGATAAAAGTTGGACGTTCGTCATTTAAATGTCTGAACCGCTGATGGAAGTGCACATTTTCATTGAAACACAAATCTCAAAATAAAAAAAACCACTCAAAATTCTTTTATTTCTTTCAAAATGCGATCACTGAACTCTTTCCCCATTTCCCCACTTTTCAATCTTTCTTTCGCCTCTTCTTTCAGTTTTTCCTCTATCACGCCTTCGCTTTTCCACTCCAACGCCCCCATTCATCACCTCATTTTTGTTTTCTCTCTCGATGTGACCAACTCATTAACCTTTCTTCATTTCCATTCATTTCCTGTCCGCCATCCCTTTTCGATAGGGGCGAAATCACTCTCATTGATTGGATCAATTGGGGGATATTTTTAATCTCCGGAACTCCTTAAATATTGAGGGAATAATGCGAAGGGAGAATTTCCAACTGAGGCATCAGTTGCTTCGCAACGCTCTCCTTCCGTCCTTTCCTTGTCCCCCAACCGCCCCCCGTCATCCCCCGCCGCCCTTCGACCTCCCCCAGGAAAACCTTTGCTCTCCACGTGAACGATTACAGTTTCTCCCGTCTCCTTTTGCCCTCACACGTCACATCATTCTTCCCTTTCTTATTCCACTTTCTCTCAAAATGTCTTTATTCTCTCGGATGCATAAATTTCGGTTTCCGTTTCCGGTCCTCCTTTAGAGGGTGGCACAGTTTTCCCATGAAAAAATTTGCTGACATTTATCCCGGATATAAGTTTCGACTAATTTGGGGTTTTCTTCGTCGCTGACCTTTTGAGAAGTAAACATTGAGCGAAGTCTAAACAAATGATGAGGGCTTAATTGGATTGATTAATTAACTTCGGTTGTGATCTCGACCTTTTCAATAACTTTTCCAATTTCACTTTTCAACCCCTTATGTCGGGAGTTTGGGGGCGAACCTTTGTGCCTTCGGCGGGAAAGGATAGAAACCGACTCGAAAGGTTTCACCCAAACGAAATTTTATTGAATTTTCATTAATGTTTGGAATAACTTTTTCAGAGAATTTCATATTTTCCGGAGATTTTAATAACTCCTCCCCATTAATTTTTTCCTTCGGAGGAATTAATTATTGAGTAATTATGTCGTGAATTTTCTTGGAGTTATTTAAGCTTTAATGCGAACAAATGAACGTTTTATACTTTCTTTTCTCGAAAGGGTTTTTCTAAACATTTTCCCGAACAGATAAAACGTTTTCTGTTGTGTCTCGACATTTGATGTAAACATTCTTAAATAAATAAAAACACTCTGTGATTGATTTAAATCTGAATATAATGATTTGTCATTTCTTAATAATATATTATTATTGTTATAATTAATTTTCTATATATACTTATGACCCAATTACAAATACAGTAGCGCTCAAAAGTATTTTGACAATTCAAATTTTTTCCTTTTCCACTTTTTCAAGAGTTACATACAAAGTGAAGTTTCATTGGCTTTCATTGAAACGGTTTACAAGGTTTATAAATATAATAATAATACTGTATTTCTTTTTTTTGTCCATAGGCTTAAAAGATATAGTAAATACAACAGAACAAACACAAACATGTTTAACTTTTTACGTAAATTAACATCACACTATTCAGAAACTACACTACACTATTACCACATCTTTTTTTTGTAATATTCGAAAAATGAGGGGATAAAAAAATGAGTACAAAAAAGTAACTAAATAAATAGATAAAGTAAATTTACAAATAAATACATAAAATAAAATAAAATCAAAACTTTGAGCTTTTAAAATACTAAACTGTGTTCTATTTTTAAGTACTAAAACTGAATTGTATTTTTAAAATACTGAAGCCATAATAAATTTTAAATAAAGAAAAAAAAATAAATAAAACACAACAATGATAACAAAATAATCGAGAGAAATAAGCGGGAATGAATAGATACATTAATAAAATAAAGAAAAGAAAATATAAATACAATATTACTTAAATAACAGAAGAAACGAAGAGTTTATTTTAATAATAATATAATTAAATAAGAGAATTAAAGAAAAAGCAGAAGACTAAGAAGAATGTTATGTTTTGTAAATTATGTTATTATAATGAGACAAATATATTATTAATAGTATTGATAACTAAATAATACAACGATAAAATAATTAACTAATAAACTATTAAATTTTATACTGTCAAAATACTTTTAAGCGTTACTGTACATAAATTATTTTAGGAGTTTTCTCTGAGAAGATAATACAAAATATACTCTTTCGATTACTAAATATCCAAAAATATACATATTCAGAGAAAAATATAAAGCATCTAAAATTAAAGAAGTATAAATTTCACAGTAACACTTTATTTATTTACTCGGCCTCATTAAAATTTACAATTCCATTAGCAGTATTTGGCTGAAATTAGCTGGTAAAGTTGATCAAACGTCAGTTCCGACCTTTGGGAGAAACAACAGAGCGGACAAAGGAGGAGAAATAAAGGCCGTCAAAGGCAAAAAGGTCGCTTCCATTTCCCAAAACGACTTCCATTTCTCCGTCGGCAGAAACAATGTCGAAATATTGTTCAGCAACGGAATTCTAAATGGAATTGCCTCTGCGTTATATTCCCCGTTTCAGCATTTCCCGGTTAAATCTTCCTCTCACAGTCACACAAAAAACACAACCGTATACTTTTATACAACTTGATGCTTTGTATAAAAAATGATCTGTTTTTGATCTCTGACGAAAAAATATAAACGTGAATGAGAATATAAAACATTAAAAGAGGGGTAATATCGTAAAAGAAAAAAAACATAAAACGGGGAAATAAGTTTGACTAAGGTGGAAATATAAAAACAGAGAGAGAGAGAAAAAGAGAGAGAGAGAGAGTTTTTATCGAAGGGAGAAGTCGACTCTTGAAATGTTTTACGAATTCGCATTAATTTAAAATGGGTAAACACATTACTAAAGACTCTCTGTCAAAAACTGGATAATTGAAATGGGGGAACGGATGCCAATAACAACGAAACCGAGAGAGAAAAAACAACGAGTCGAACTTAAACAGAACGAAAACGCCTTCGAGGTCAGACAAATTTGCACACACAAACGCGAACGATAGTTTTAAATCTGCAGCATAAAAAAAAAATGGCAGAAACGACGTATTAATGAGCGTGCAATGAATCCGCATATTCAAACTACGAATCAGCTTCAAAACGGATAGTTTCCACCGCCATCTTAGAAACAAAATAACAATCAGCTGTGGATTAACATTTTTAATGAGTGCAACACGGGGAAGAACCGCCCTTAAACGGGGATGGCTTTCTCAATCTTCCGATTGATTGATTTCCGTTACAACAGTGTGTTCGAAAAATCATTCCTTAAGTGTAAACGCTTGAATTTACACTCGAAACGGGTGAGAAATGAACGAATGGTCCGTTTCGAGCAATAAATTACCTTTGTTATCCTCCAGGGTAACTGCCCTCGGTTAGTTCTTTCCTTTTTAACATATTTATCAGGGAATTTACATACCGAATCACATCGATTCCCGGTTTTTCCCGCCGATTAATCACCCCTTATCTTCATTTCCGGTTTTGGCCGGAAAAGGAGGCGTCTTTTGTCCCCCCCCAATCGAAGACACAGAAAAAATCCGATTTATAGAGTTTTTTTCTCTCTCACCGAACTGATCGTAAGTGTTCGGGAGAATTTTTTTGTTTTCCCAAAGAAAAGCGGATATAACGCTTAAAAGTTTCGTCTTAAGAAAACTCTGGCAACTTTTAGACAGAGTTATTAACTTAACCCACTTACGGTTCGTTGAGCTTTTTGAATTTATCGCAGATTATGGTGATTTGTGGAATTTATTGAAGTTTTTTCCCCCCTCATGGGTTCTACATCCCTCGGGAAGATACGTCTCAGAAAAAGGGATTAGTGATAATAATATGTGAGATTTTGATTGTGATTTTCTTTACTCTTGAATTTGGGCATTTCCCATTCTGTAATCGGTTATTGTATTTCTTTTCTCTCTGTTCAGTATTTTTAAAATCCGCCATTTTCTGTATGACTTTGAAAATTTACTTATTTTCATAAAAAAAAAAGGATTAAGAGAATATGAGTGTGAGATAAAAATTATAAAAAGCGTTTCCTCTTCAAACGGAAGTTAATTGACTTTCACCGGAAAATGATAAAAAAAACTCACCGAAGAAGGCGGTGATAAAGGTTCAATTTTTCAATTCAAATTTCCGGGCCTTCGGAAAATTGTTTTTCGGTCCAATCCGGTGATCGAACGAAAGTGGAATTTGTAGAAAATGTAACTGACGGGAGAAAAAGAAAGGCTTATTTTTTTTTTGTTGTTTTTTTCATTTCAGGGAAAATGAAAAGCGGGGGCTTTGAGAACTCAACTCTGGCTTTCATGGCGGCCGAAACCACCATTTCGCCCAAAGTTAATTTGAGGGAAAAAATTAAAATTGAATTTTATAAAACTTACGACGCGATGACGGGGATCAGAATAGCTGCCACTTTGGGAGGTAAAGATGATCAACTTGTCAACAAACCGCCATTTTCTTTTTCAATTTTCGCCCCTCCGTCTTTCCTTTTCTTTCCTTTGCTTACTCGCATTGCGGACGCAACGGAAGAATATCTGAATTAAAGGCAATTAGTTAAAACCGAGAAATGTTTTCTATTTAGAAAAACCTGAGCGTTAACGACTTTACACAAAGCAGGTAATTTATGATGGAAAGTTTGGAGATAAACAGGTCGAAATGGTTTGAAATCTCTTTACCGCTTTTCCTTTGAAGAAAACAGAAACTTATCTGCATCTCTAAGCTTTAGACTACTTCATAACGATGCTGTGAAGTTTCTCTCTGTCGGTGGAAGCTTTTGACTCTTACAAAACGACCCGCTAATGATGGTTTTTGCTTAAAAAGTTCTCACATTTTTGCTCCTCACTCTCCCTTTTTCTTTCTCCTCTGCTGACAACCTCATTCAACATCACTTCTCTCCCTACGCTTCGATTCAGCTAACGCATAAATAAACTTTCAGGGTTTTTCAGCATGATGATTCTTCTGGTGCTGTATAAAAACTATTGCAAACCGAGTAAAACTTTGAGCGAAGAACAGCTGAACGCGGCCGTTACGGCAGCAGCAGAAGAGGAAGACAGGGCGCTGCAAGCAGCATTGGAAGCGACTTCTTTCTACACAGCATTGGAAAAGCGGAGGGAATCCCTTCGAAACACCAACCCCGTCCTGCTGTCGCCGAGATTTTCCAGCGTCGGTGGCGGCTACAGCCCCCTCACTCCCCCTGTGAAAGTATTGCAGCAGAGAGGCAAGAGTTTACCAGGTTCATTTTTTTTTGATTAACCATTTTGGACCATATTTTACTGCCTTAACTGATTATCTAAGAATTGTCATTTCACGAGAAATAAATCGGGAGACTGAGACTTATGCTTGTTTGCTTACTTGAATGCAATTTTTCGAGTCGATTTATTGGCAGTTTTATTTTGTTTACATTTATTTCTGTTTATTATACCGATTCACTGTAGTTTGAGTCTTGACATTTCGTTGATTTGAATTACGGATGAAAAAGACCCGAATAAAAGGACGGAATAAAACCTTTAAAGTACTTACCTTCACTCCATAACGGCCTTTAGCATTAAGTCCGTTACGCGTTCCTTTGGCAAGCCAATCGCCGATTCCAGGAGGCAGTGATTCAAATGCCACGTCCACAAAAAGGCGCGAAATTCAAATTCCTCATGAAATAAGACATTTGAAGAATATATTTATAATTGAATTATTTTAAGCAACTTTTTAGTTTCTAAAATTAATTAATACACTTATTAATTAAGTAAAAATTATTGATTGAAAAAACTAATTAAAGTTAGTCTATAATTAGAAACTTTCTTGTATCTAAGGCAACAGGATTTTTTTTTAGAATATTTTCAATTTATTTACAAAAATGAACTTCGACAGGGTCTGTTTTGCACGTCGGGTCAAACAGCGGTCCAACACTCACCCCTAAAAGTGGAGGGAGCGAAAGCCTTTCCAAAGGGGAAGATTTCGACTTCCACGGTCAGGGTTTTGACTACTTCGCCTGTAGAAACTACCTGAATGTCCTTCCCAGCAGAAGAGTGAGTTCCGTCACTTGTTCGAGTGCCGATTCAGCATATTTGGAGAGGAGATGCTCTGCTCTCGAACTGGGCCTCCCCAGTCCTTCTCGTACTGTCAGGCACAATAAAGAAAAACTCCGGGAAAGGAAGGATTATTACTATCCCATCGACATTCAGGTACGGCGCCCAAAAGTCTGCTGGTATTTTCTTTCTGAACGAAGGCTGTTATTTCCAGGTGATCCAACCGACGCCCGAAATGTCGCCAACTGCAAGCGAAAGAAATTTAAACGAAGAGCAAACCGGCTGCAGTTTACAAGTGCCTGCATTTCAGGACCAAATGCACCGACTTTCGGTCACCAGTATTGACATAGGTGAGGGTGTTTCAGTAAAAGCAACTTTAGAGCAAAGAACCGATGAAATCCTCCATCTTTATTTTCCAGGCCTCGCCCCACTCGCGTCCATCAGCAGTTTGGGCAGCTTCTGCAGCCATTCGGCGTCAATTCCAAGCAAAAGCTCCAACAACCCCGAAAGCCAAGTCTGCCCTTCCGCCGACGACTCCCTCGGCAGCGATTCCGTTTTCATGGACATCGAAGACGAGGAATTCACCACCGACAGCGAATTCGAGTACGACGGCTTCGACGACGATTACTCCTTTTGCGAGAGCAAAGAGAGACCCCCAACGGACACGCGACCCCCACAGTTCGCCAGCTTCGACTCCTTCGACGCTTCCATCACCCAAGACGCTGACACTCCCGACACTCCAAAGACATCCGACGACAGGCAGACCTTCCCAGGCGAATTCAAAAGACACCCCAGTCTGCACGACCCCAACAGGACCCCAAAGAAACTAGTCAAGACCTACTCAGAGCCCAGGAACACCAGATCGAGGCGACTCCCCGCCTGGGCGGAGAAAGGAAGAACAGGACTCATTCCCAGACGTCAGCTGTCCTCTCCGTCAGCGAAGAGGAAGACCGAGGTCCCCCAGCAGCCGGGAAAGCAACCTCGGGATGACGAGGACGATCCGACCAAGTTTCTACTTCCTCCTTCCAACAGTTCGACTGATAGTGTAACTCTCGTCCCAACCGGGCACGACTCGCCGAAGATACAGGGTATCGATACAGAATTGCCTTTGAAAGTGGGGAGTCCGAAAATGGGGCCGAAGAACGCACAAGAAAAGCGGAGTCGGCTGCAGAAGCAGAAGAACTTCGTGGAAGAAGTGGTCGAAGGGGAGGCGAACAAGACTGAGGGGCCAACACAACATTTGAACAACACAAAAGACACCGCGGAGGAATAATTCACACTTCGGCCCAACATTTTTGCATTTATTCTAAATTTTTAAATGAGAGAAGAAAAGGGTTGAGCCAAAGAGTTAAATCTCTATCATTGTTATTCTTAGAATTTATGAAAATCTAGATTATCCGAGGAAAAAATTCTAAGAGTAGATTTTAATTGTTTTCATAAAAGTGTTGAATTAATTATATACAGTTCTTCTCTCACTTTAATGAGAAATTCTCCGAAAGGCTCAAAATTGTGCAAAAAGGTTTCCGCGAGGACCACTTTTACAACTTTCTTTTACTTTGCTGAGAATAGCAGACGACTGATGAAAAAATTTATTCTCGATTATATCTCACTTACCGCGATAATGTGATTTATTGTATTAGATTTCGTCTAAGTGTCCTTTAGACTGTTGTTAATATGGCAGTTGTTGTTGAAAACAGTTGTGACCGTCTGAGTATGAATGCTTTTCATCATTTCTCTGCCTTTTTCCTCGAAAATTCGGACACAGTCGCTGATTGGAATTTCTGAAACAAAATCTGAGATGACTTCAAAAAGGCAGTGACTGCTCTGAGGAGTGCGAAATTTCTGTCCAAATTCCGGCTTTGCTCAAAGCTGACTTCGTCCATTTTCTGACTTTTACATCTGCCATTGCGAAATGGTTCCTTATTAACCCATTTCTCACGTTTGGTAGTTGGGAAATGTTGCCTCACTCGGGAAGGAAAATCACTTTTTTTATTTCAATAAGTAGTGCTATAATATCAATGTTAATGTTTGTTATTATTAAAAAATGAAAAAGTGTATCGCACGTGTTTGAGCAATTCGATGACCTTTCAATGAAATTGGCTCCCGAAGAAGGAAGAAGGAACAACCGGGGGCCTTCGAGCAAATGACCGGAGGTGCCACCGACCGGTGAAAGTGATCCTCGAAGGTCAGGACCTGTCAGGGGGAAGAGGACAGTTGCTGTCGGTGCAGGGGTGGTGTTCACCGGATATCACCCCGGGGTTTGGGCGGAGGGTGGCACCAGAATGGGGCATTCCTTCCTCGAAAGGGGTAAATGTGGCCAATTATTTTCTCGCTAACGAAAGGCCGTTTCTTATTGCGTCATAAACATGATCTCGCAGTTGGTTTGCATAGAGTCACTGGTCAGTTTAGTTTTGGCTGCGCAGTGACAATCATCGTTTTACGGCGGTTTGGTGAGTATTAAACTCTTTACGGTGTCTTCTCTTCTCTATCGTTTTATTAATCCTTCCAAAACTCTCAAATCAGCACGAAACACTGCTACTTAAGAGTAAAGCACACTGACACTATGTAAACTAATTATGTGTGAAGTAAATGCGATTAGTAATCTTATTAGAGTTAAAACACTCTTCGACACAAAATGATCGAACCTTTATAATATCGAAGGGAATTATGTCTTTTAAAGTTGAGAAAATACACAAATTCAATGACATTTGAAAAATTCTCCCAATTATATAATTTAAAAAGTAGAAAATATTTTCGGTTGTTATTTATTGTGGAGGATTCTTAAAAGCTTTCTTTAATACTTTTTCACTGTACCGATAAATTTCCCTCTGCTTTTTCCGTTTCCTGTCTGTCTGAAGCTTTTAGTTCATTTGTTAATGCGACGTAATTCCATCTTTTTTGGGGTAATTTTTCCCGTTTCTTTTGTGATTATTTTTCTTCTTTTTGCTCGTTTGATTTTGTATTGAATGTATTTTCAGAAGTTACGCTTCCGTTGATTTTTTATGAGAGAGTTCGCAAAATCAGCAATTCAGATAAGTTACCAATAACTGATCTGATTACGATTATAATTTTAGCAGAGATGAAACATTTATAAACAGTTCGAAGACACTCAGCAACTGTCTCTTCCCGAAAAGTATATAATTACCGCTTACATTGCGATTTCGAACACATTTTGAGAACGGTTTAAAAATAGACATTTCGGTTTATATACACAATCCGTTTTACGTAACGATTTTACCAGAAATTCCTCAAACTATTTAATGTCCGTAGCTTTTATTCTTCGTCAATGAATTAATAATGGCAAAGAGCAAATACCAACAGAAGGGATGAGTGTCGAACGTTGTTCAGTTCCTCGTAAGCGAAAAAAAAGCTTGTTTAGCAAGTTGAATGAAACACAAGAAGGCAGGCGACATTTCAAGGACCTGGATAACACAGGTGGCATTGACTTTGATTGTTGAAGGGAAAGCTTTTCGAAACCGGTTTTTGCCTGCGTTTTATTCTCTTTTTCCTCTTCAACCAGAATCGAACATACCTTTCCCGAATTCAGATAAAAACATAAAAATAAGTCGAGTTACAAAACAAGATTTTTTGAAAGATAACAAAAGAGGCCCCGAAGTTACCTTAACTTGATGAATGCATAATCTTTGTGTTTACCAATATGCAAATTTATGAAAGAGCAGGTAGGGCTTCGATCGATGAATAATCACCCGTAGTAATGACGCAAAACCTTTTTTTTTATCCACTCATTACAATAGTAAATACAGGTACAGTTCCCGTTGAGTTTTCAGTGTTATCGGGATGTTCTGAAAACGCGCTGCCCTTGACTTCTCGTTTAATGTACAACGCACTTATTTGTTGGAGTTTCCCCAATCGATTTAGTGAGTAAAGGGATGAAGAGAGGGTTAAATAATGAGGGGGCTCTCTCAAACCGGAGGAGACTGTCGTGTCTCGTCCCGAAGGAATGCTTTGCTTTTTACGGATAAAAGACCGGATCAGTGCAAGCTTCCTTATAATCGGATTAAATCGCCAGAAGGTATTAAATTGTTCGCGCAAAAGATTGTTTAGTTGAATTCCATCAGGTTTGACCTCTCCCGTTAGTTATAAACATTGTTTGTTTGGGTGAACAGATACAGTTCGAGATGCCGCCAAACAAACCGAAGGAATCGGCTCAAGACGTTATGAACGGGACAATGGTGGACTATAATCACTTCATCAACCCTTTCTCGAAACTTCGAGAACCTTCCGTTATAAGGGAACTGAGTAAGTAATAAAGGATTACCACAGCACATTTTCCTTTTTCTTCCCAACATAAATTATTCAAAAATAAATCCACTTATTGCAGGTAAAATGTATTCCCAAAAGAGCTCGGAAGTGATATCCTTAGCGGGAGGACTCCCCAACCCCACGTCGTTCCCTTTCCAGGAAATAACCGTCCAACTGGTGGATGGAAACAATATCTCCCTCAAGGGGAAACCCCTCCAGGACGCCCTGCAGTATATTCCGACCCAAGGGTAGGCCCACTCGACTGGGGAAACACTAAACCCCGGCTGATATGACGATCCCGTGCAGGTACCCCCCTCTCCTGGAGAAGCTTCGAGAGCTTCAGTGGAAAGTCCACCGGGCGCCATGTTGGGACAACTGCGAGGTCCTCATCACCCCCGGGAGTCAGGACGGGCTGTGCAAGGCGATCGAAATGTCCCTGGAAGTGGGGGAGCCCGTCATCGTCCAGCACCCCGTGTACTCCGGAACAGAATGTCTGGTATGTTAACTCAGGCGGTTACCGACTCACGTATGTAGGTTTGATTAACTCCTGCGCCCCCTCCCCCCCTCGGCGACGACTCATGAGTGTGTTGTTCCAGCTGAAACCCTTCCAGCCGGAGTACATCCCCATTGAGCAGGACGAGAATGGAATGATCCCGGAACTTCTGGAAAGAGCTCTGGAAGAGAGACTCAGTCCTGAGGAAGCTTTTACTTCTCGGAGAGGAATTCCGAAGGTAACTGACGTATGATACTTCAAGGATAGGCTAACTGCTTCATGTTAATTCATAAGCTCGCGATGACTGAAAAAGTTTACCCATAAAGCAGTAAGTCACTTTTCGTAATTTTGCTCGTGTGTTAACATTTAAGAGAGTCATTCTGTTTTTTTTTTCGTCTCCTCCCGATAAAATTTAACTCGTGTGGAATCACTTCAAGGGAATATGATTCTTTCAGCTTATATATGTCAACACAACCGGTGCGAATCCCACAGGAGTGGCTTTGACCACCGAACGAAAAAAAGAGATATATCGCCTGGCGTGTAAATACAATCTCCTCATATTGGAGGACGATCCTTATTATTACCTGCACTTTCAAGACGTAAGTCTGCTTTGCATGGAGATCACATCGACCGCGAATAATGCTTCTTTTCTTATTCCCCGAGAGCAGAAGTACCCGACCAGTTTCCTCTCGCTCGATACAGAAGGCAGAGTTCTCCGTTTCGACTCATTTTCAAAGATAATGAGCCCCGGATTGAGACTGGGCTTTGTCACGGGGCCTAAACAATTGGTGGGGAGGATCGAATTGCACGTGCAGGCGGCGTCATTGCACGCGACCTCTCTTTCTCAGGTAGATTTCCCGCATAAGACTGAAAGTACCAATATTACTACTAAAAATTTAATAAAATAAATGATAACAATTTAGAGTTTGACCTACTGCTTCGTTTGGCTGTCCTTTTCTTCGGCTTTTACTCTTCCAAATATTACAATACTTTTTAATATACCCTAAAATATGAGAAGACCGGTCAAAACAGTAATCTTTACAAATGACGCTTTTATTATAAAACATTCAAAAAAAATAAATCGTTTATTTCATTTATTAATGAACACAATTTTGTATGAAATTTTACAACTGTTTTAGGTGATAATAAATGAAGTATTTGAGAAATGGGGGTTCAACGGGTTATTTAAACATTTTGAGTTCATTCAGAATTATTACAAAGCCAAAAGGAATATGATGATAGCCGCTGCAAAAAAGCATCTCACCGGTAAAAAATACTTTTTTATATTTTTTATTGTCCAATTAATCTGTTTTTCGACGAAGTAAAAATATAATTTGCAGGTTTGGCGGAATGGAATGAACCGACTGCGGGGATGTTTCTTTGGATCAAAGTTTTGGGGCTTCCCGACGTGTACAATCTCGTAACAAAAGAGTGCATCAAGAAAGGGGTGATGCTCGTCATGGGGCACGCCTACATGGTGAAGAAGGGGGCGCCCTGTCCCTACCTGAGGGCGTGCTACAGTTTGGCCAGTGAGGAACAGATAGAAATCGGATTCAAAAGGTTGGCAGAGGCGATCCGTGAAGAATTAGAATTCCATAAAAAGAACATAAATGGAAGTTCTTTAGAAAGTGCTCAACTGTAAATGACTTAATGGGACAAGAAATGATTGAATTCTCTCTCCAATGCAATCACTCATTGAAACAAGAAATACTTTTTTGTTTATTTTTCAGTACTTAAGACTTTTCTAAAGCAATACTTAATAGAAAACATGTTTAAATTATTACACACAAACTATACACTCTGTTTGAATATTCTCTGTGATAGAATCATAACAAAAACAAAGTAACTGTTAAGTCCTTGTTTCAATTTTGTTAAAGTTGAGAAATATACATTAAAAAAAAAAAAAAAGAATACAATGAAGTATGGAACTGACAAAATTTAATTATTGTAATCCTAAACTAAATGGAAATATTCTATGCTTTCCTTCTATGTACAATTTTCCTAATTTGAGAAAGCATTTCACAAAACAACATTAACTTGACTCGGATTGAAAAAATGCACCTCTTGAAAAAAAAATCCTGAGAATAACTTCTTACAAAGGTGCAAAATTGGGAATTGTATAAAAAAATTCAACTTTGGAATTCACTTATTCATTAATTCATTCCTTTTTGATACCTCTGCTTGCCTCCTTAAGAGAACATAGATTTTTTCCTTTATCCAATCTTTATTGTAAGGTGCATATGTGTTTGTGCTTTTCTGGTAACTGAAACAGAAACAATTCTCATTATTAATATTGAAAAAAGTAAAATAAAGTATTAACATATTTAATACTCACACTAAACAAGATAAATCAGCCAACTGATCAATGAAATCGAATAACTGACTAACATCGTAAGTAATGGATGGGGCAGTTGGGTTTAAACGCTTCAAATGCTCTTCATAAATTTTGCAGACTCCTTCCATACAGTCATTTACAGTCTCATAGTCAGTGTATGTTCTTGTTTCAGGCCTGATACCAGGCTGAACAAGAAGTATTGTGTGTGACTGAAAGAGAATTAAATAATTAGTCCTTCAAATAAACAGTTTGCATGCAGTTAGTTAATATAACAGCTAACTTTTGATTATTTCAATCAATTCTTAATAGATAACTTTATTGTAATTGCATTGAAAAGAAGCGGTTTTTGAATTTATTTACATAATAAATTCAGATATCACAAAGCATGCTTTCTGCAATCAATATTTCAACGATTTGTGTTTACTTCTACATATATTTCTAAGAAAACTTAATTCAACCTGAATTCTACAATGCAGTGAATGACTGAATTTATTTTATGTCAAAAATTACAGCTTATGAATTCTCCATAAAAACGTTTTTTTACATAATGTTAAGAATAAGAAAATTATAAACGCCATTTTGGGATCAACGGTCCTAATGGAAATTGACACTTCTCAAATAAAAGACTAAAAATTATATTTACCATTTCTAAAAGCGTTCAGTGAGAATAAAATCCTCCTGAGTGTCTGAATGTAGTTTTCAAAAGCATAAAAAATTAGACTAGTGTAAATAATCAATGTTTAAAACTTATTTGTTAAAGTGCCGCAAATTCGATACTCTGAGATCAAAACGAAACGCACGGCGACTCATCGACTGTCGTGACTCCAACTGGTCGGTTTTGTCACATCTGCGCATGCGCTGACTTTTGCCGCCCAATTTCTCCATTTTTCCAATGCCCGCCAATAAATTTTTTTTAAAGATATCAATTCAAGAGTTTACGCTCTTATTTTCCATCTAAAGGTTAAGATAATTTAGGATGAAAATTTGAAGCTATTTTCGTTCGTAAGGCGAATGGGAATTCAAGTGTGATTGAACAAAAGGATTTTCAAAACTGTCATTGACAATATCCCAATATGTTTAAAATTAATATGCTAAAATCCAAGAAATTCCGAATAAATCATTATTTATAAAAACTGAGCGGTTTTTTCAGTAATTAAATTATTACATTATTCAAAATTTCATTAAAAAAGCAAAATGGCGGGGAAATATGGGACATGCGCGCAGTTCTATTACAAAAAAAACACCAATCGGATTATCACATAACGTTAATAAATAAACCGCCTTCTCTGAATGAATTATAAAGTCTGTTAGGTTATCGATAATTTTATAACTGGAATTTATTTTGTGTTAACATTTTCGGGGATATTTAAAATTGTATATAACTCCGGATATTTTGTTCGCTGAATATTTCGTATTAAAATATACTCAATGCAGATTTTTTCAGTTTGGTTTCATATTATGAGAGTGGGGTTAAACGTAAAAATATATGATTTTTTAGAGTTTGAATTTCAATAATAAAGTTATTAATCATTGAGGATTGTATGTAATTACGCAGGTGTAAGTTTTATTTTTGTTAATTTTTGAATTTAACGGTTTTTTTGTGGTAATGAGTGACTGAATTTTGTGACCGGGTTAGGTTAGGCAGTGGCCATTTGTCGTCCGATCACGTTTCCTTCTTTTCTTGTTTGACTAAGATATTGTTGAATTTTTAAATTTAAGGTAAGCATTTCTCGTTTTCATAAGTTGCACTTTAATTTTGAATTTACGTTTGCATGAATTGATGTGGGTTTTTAACGGTCGGTGTTTATAAAATGTCATACCGTATCTGATTCAGTAATTATTTACGGTCTGAACAGTCATTCATATCTTCTTTTCAGGTTTTCACAGATAATTTAAAATGAGTGACTGCTTAGAAGTTTTATTTATGAGTGATAATAATGAGAAATCACAAAATATCACCTGTGTCAATCCTCACATTGGAACGACATTAATGACATACAGAGGATGCGGCGCCTCTGCCAAAAACTGCCTTTCAATCATTGGGAAGGATTATTTGTTATCAGCAGAAACTGACAAACCAATTCTACATGTTTGGCCTCTTAACAGTCAGCAACCATTGACAGATTTGAAAATGATCACACCTGGAAAATTCTCTGCATTATCTGTATCCCCAGACGGATGTTATTGCATTGGAGGAATCAGTGGGAAAATTTATGTGTGGCAAACATCGTCAGGGTGTTTATTGAATGTTATTTCAAAGCATTATCAGACCATAAATAAAATAGTGTTTACAGAAGATTCATCCCATTTTGTAACAGCTGGGGAGGATGGACTGATATTAGTTTGGAAATTAGCAAATGTAGTTTCTAAGCAATGTGGTGATATGTTTAACCTCCCCAGAACTCAATCTGCCCCTGTTCACACCTTCTCTGAGCATTCACTCCCAGTCGTTGACATTTTCCTGGGACATGGAAACCTAAAAGCCAGGCTGTTCTCAGTTTCTGTGGATCAGACCTGTAAGATATTTTGTTTAACCACTGGTCACTTACTCCTGTCTCTCATGTTTGATAATGCACTCACATGTGTTACTGTGAATAAACTGGAAACTCTTCTGTTTGTGGGCACAACCATTGGAAAGATAAATGCAGTGGAACTGGATCCTTATCCCAGGTCATTGGAGCACATAGTCCCTGATGACTCAGACATTGTGAGTGCATTTACAGGTCATACAGAGACAGTGACCTGTCTGGCCACTTCCCTTGATGGGGTCACATTGGCATCAGGCAGCACTGACTCAAAAGTCTATTTGTGGAGTATTCCAGGCAGACAGTTACTCAGATGTTTTGACATGAAGGGACCCATCACTAATTTGCTCTTCGAAATGGCTTTTGATAACATATTCACAAGTAAATTCAATCCAAGTTTAGTTGTGAGTAGATTTGAAAAAGTGAGCAGTCAAGAAAAGGATTTGGAGTGTAATATTTGGGTGCATGAAGACCTGAAACCGATTTCTTTTGAATTCCCAATTGAAACTGAACAGAAAGAAGTGGAGAGTTTCGAGAGTAACGAAGAAGTGGACGAAGGAGATGTGGACGGTTTAAAACAACAGATCATCAAACTGAAAAATGTTAACAAGCAACTGTATCAGTTTGCTATGAATAAAATATTAAAAAATCCAGTGACAATTGGAACTGATCAGTGAAATCAACAAAAATTGTATAGTTTTTATTTCGAGAATTCATTTTTCTTTTAAAAATAACTGAAGCAATTTGTAATTATTTTCAATAAAAATGATTTCTTTAATTTTTCTTTTCATTTTCATGTTGAATTTCATCCTTTATTAATGGCTTTTACCGGATTTTTAGAGTTTAGTTACGGTAATATACGCCCAAATTCCAGTATAAAGTTTAGTATATGTTTGTCGACTCATAACTATATAAAAGGGCTTCAGTATCGATACTATCGCCTGAATTGATAAAATTGATAGAGGGATTTAGTATTGGTTAAGTCGATAAAAAAAACAATCGATATACAGTATCGCTTAAAAGTATTTTGACAATACAAAATTTTTTGTTTTCCACTTTTTAAAGAGTTTATTTATTTTTAATATTATATTTTATATTTTTATTTTTAAAATTTAGTAAATATTTGATATATTTAATTTATATTTTAATATTTTTAGTATTAAATTTTGTATTTTAATGTAATAACTTTAATATTATATCTTTATAATAATTAATAAAATTCTAAATAAGTGTATTAAAGAAAAAGGCCGAAAACTAAGAAGAATGTCGCGTTTTGTACATTCTGTTACAATACAAGAATACAACCCAATAACAATAACAAACAACACAACAATACAACCCTAAAATAATGCGCAAAATATTATTGTAAAATAAGTGACTAAAAAAACTATTAATTTTTGTATTGTCAAAATACTTTTGAGCGCCACTGTATCGATAATAACGATAGAGTCGATAAAATCAATAAAATAGAATCCATATATCGATAAAAACAATAAAATAGAATCGATATATCGATAAAATTAATGAAATAGAATCGATATATCGATAAAATCAATAAAATAAAATCGATATATCGACAAAATCAATAAAATAGAATCGATATATCAACAAAATCAATAAAATAGAATAAATATATGGATAATAATAGAATCGATGTATCGAAAGAATCAATAAAATCGATAAAGGCTTGAATATCGATAAAATAAATCGAATCGATATATCGATAAAAGGCTTCAGTCCTTTGAAACCGTCATTTGACCATCTATGAGTTTTTATTAAATAGAATTGAGCAGTTTATACTGCGGATATCTGACGATGTCATCTAATATTTTTAGCGTAATGAATTGAAACGAGACTTACATTTAGTGCTCTTCTCTAACGAAATAGATGACAGGAGAGCAATAAAACTCCGGTGTACTTTTCTCGGTCGCGTAAAACAACAATTTTCATTTCTTCTTTTTTTATTTCCCCTTTTATTATTATTTTTTTTTTTTTTAGGGGAAAGATGGCTCAGGTTCAAAGTCGAAAGAGCAACTTCTACAGTCAGAAACAGTCGATCCGAGACGAGCTGTCAGCTCCTCTTCATCTGGAGTCAGCAGGAGACGAGTTAATTAAACGTCTCGCCCGAAAGCAGACGAACACGCGCACGTCCTTGCAGGAACAACTGGAAATAGTTCAGAATTTCGAAAAAGGATTCGAACTCAGTCCGGACAACCGAAAGGGAGTCACTTGTCTGGAGGAGTTCAGGAAGCACATCATTCAGGAATCGGACACAACCTCGAGAGGAGCCCCACCAGAACAGATTCGGGATGTGGATGAACTCATGAAGGCGACGGGACTGAGCCGACATGAACTGGAGCTGGGATTATGCGAGAAACCCAACAGTGCTGTCTCTCAGCTGTACATGTTCGCCATCGGGAATAAAAGAGGAAACGCGACGAAGGACACGGTGGAGGGCAAATGGCGGCAACATCCCATGAACCGATTGAAGGAGATCGAAGAAGAGTGTTTCGGTGAGGGAAAAAGGAAGCATCCAGAGGAGAAAGGACATAAAAAGGAGGAAAAGAGGCATAAACGACGGAAGAGGAAGCGAAAAGGGGGGAAGGATCCCGGGGGCGCTTTCGAGGTGGAGAAGCCTGTCCCGGAGTCCCCGAGGGCGGAACAGGAGCAGCCGAGGGCGTCCTGCCCCCGAGTGTCCCTCTGGGACGTGAAGGACATGAAAAAGTGGGCGGAGACGAAAGAAATCGGGTGCCGACCTCCGGCGCTGTACACAATAAAAGACGGGGAGATAATTAAACTGGGAGAGAGGTCGCAGGGTGAAATATTATAAAAAATGAGTTTCCCTCCGAGACGAAGCAATATTGAGGGAAGCTCGCGGTTCCAGAGATTACTACATGTTTGATTTATTACTGGGAAATTCCCCTCACGTGAGACCGCGTTTGGAGTTGAATCCCGCGAAGAACCGGAGACGAAGACTGGAAAGAAATCTTACAAAACATTTATCCTTATTTTTATTTAAAGCAGAATATTAGGACGTATTCAAGCTAATGTTTTATAGAAAACGATTCGTTTTGAGTTGTCCAATTATTAAAGTTGAATTATTATAATGGCGCTTGGCAAAGAATACCCACTTTCTCCCTCTGTGCGAACCGCTGCCAACTGCAACGATTTTCATCCCTCCGCAATCACAGGCACTCGACGCATAATGGAATGACCCGCAACCCCCGAGTGTGAACTGGGTAAGACTTTTGCTCCCCTTACGGGTGTCATCTGGGACTCATTCCGCAGGTGTACAGTAAAAAGAGTAATGTCCATTGGGGGGAAGCGGTGCCGGAACCGGAAGCTGCGTTTTCCTTTGCGGTGGTTCCGTGGGCGGCTTCCGCGAGACCTGCCCGGACAAAAACCAATATGTTAGAGAAAAAACCAAAAAAAAAGGAAAATAATGGCGAAAGCAATCGAATGCGGCGGCGAAATTTCACACAAAAGAACCGTAAATAACGTTAGGAATCAATGGCGGAGGGACAATTTTCGGTGGGGGGGGGCGGCGTTACATAATTTCCAAAGTTTAAAACAAAAAATGACATTTTCCAAAGCGTCCTAATTAGCAAAAAAGACCTTTTCATAAAGCATGGGGGGGGAGGGGAAAAAAATGTCACATTTTTCTTGAAAGGCTCTCTCGAAAAAATCCATTTGGTAAATTATTTCGGAGTTATATTTCATTTGCTAAATGAGTCCGCGTTTGAGAAAATTCACAATTTTCCTTTGAACATCTCCTTTGAGTGGGCCCCCCATAAAAACAATGCAGTTTCAACAATGGTCACTTTTTCGTGCATTTTCGACCGGTTTCGTAAAACGTCTGAGATTTGCGTTCGAAACGTCGGGCCATGGAGCGACCCGAAGTTCTTTTCTCAAAAGACCGGAAACCGGAAACGGTTATTGAAATTGCGAACGCCCCATTAGAGAGTGCGGTTTCGGGTCGTTTTGGGGAAATTTTTAATAGGAGTCTACTCCGTCCCGACCACCCCCAACCCCCCGCCTCGAAATTGAACATTCTTTGAGAATTTACGTTGTTGAATGAGATTTTGATGAGCACGTCTCTATTTAAAACCTGACAGGATGCCTGCCCCCCCCCCGCCCCCACTTTCCTCTTTCGCTCCCTTCAAACTTTTCCCGGGAGAAGAAAGAAGATAAAAACTTTGCTGAGGATTTTTTGATGGACTGACGAAAATTAAATTTGTGTTTAATTTTTTTGTTGCCGACTTGCTTTTGTCTTAATATTTCAGTTTCGCTAATGAAAATTCAAGCCGCGACGCCGAGCTTTTTGCCTTTATTTCCACCCCCCCCCCCCTCCACCGTCCCCTAACGCGCGCCGTCTGAGGGATACTCACCCCCTATTATGGTGACTCTGTTGCTTTTCCCGTTGTGGATGGCGTCGCCGCCGTGGAGTTTGATTTCTGCAAAAAAAGGGAAAAAACGGAAAAATAACTTCCGGCCCGCATTTCAAACCTCCCCTAAATATCGCAACGTTGAAACCTCGACTTTAAGAGGAGACGACAAAAGTTGGAATTTCTCACTTCAATTCAAAAAACTTCCGTTATTTTTCGTTCGTTTCAGTGCTGCCAACCTCTGCGCAACAAAACTACAATTGAGCTCTATGGCAAACGATTTAATGCGATCTCGTAACGGTTTAACCGTTTGGATTTACAATCATATATCGTAATGATATGAGAGAATGAAAAAAGAAATCGTGTTTTTTTTTTTTTTAAGAAGGAAATCCTAATTTTAAATGTTATTATGAAAAATAAAAAAAGACTATTGAAGTACAGGAAATTTCGTTTTTTTCTTCTTTGTCTTTAAAGAAGATTTTTTTCGAAAAAATATAAGCTTTCCTTTGAAATAAAGCTTTTTCTTCAGAAGTTTCTTTGGGGAATCCCAAGACGGAATTCATGGAATTGCGCGATATCGAAGCGTTTTTGGCCGCCATATTGAGATACTTTTTCAATTCGAACGGCAAAGGTCATCCTCCTCAAAAAAAAGGTTATTATACCTCATAATTTATTAATTACAGTAATTCCAATCGTCTCTCAACCGTTCATAAAAGAATTTAAGGCACACAGAATTATTATCTCATTGGAAAAATCACTCGAATGGAAGAGAACTTTCCCTCATATTTTTGGCCTTCATTCATTTTTCCCTATGATGGAATATCGATTTGAAAAAGCAAACTCTTGTTAATCAATGAACAATTCATAAAATTTGATCGCACTTTTTGACAGTATTTTGTGAAATCCGTTCGGAGTCCTCAGTGCGTTTTCCTGTTACAAAATAATCGGTCAGAGGAGTTTTCTGTCGTGAAAATTTTTTCTGCGTTCCCGTTTCCCCTCCCCCCCTCTTCCCCCCGTCTCCCCCATTCGCTTCCTCTCTTCTCCTTTTATCTTGTTTACACGATTTTAGCTTAAACAAAAGCGACAGCTTGCGGTTGTGCGGGGTTTCAAATTGTGCCCTTTCCCGAATTTTCTTCGCCTAACGGAGGAGTCTCGGTTAGATATCAAAAAAGATGTTTTTGTGATTAGTCTGAATTATACGCCGACGTCAACAATCTTTCGCGATTAACCCTTTCCTTCCTTTCTTTTTCAACTTTTCCCTCATTTTTTTTTAAGTTCCAACGAAAATCGGGTACAGAATCGCTCAAAAGTATTTTGAGAATACAATATTTTTTGTTTTTCACCCTTTAAAGAGTTAAATTTTTAATATTATATTTTATATTTTAATATATTTAATATTTTTATTTTAATAATATAGTTTAATATTTTTATTTTATTTTCAAAATTTATTTAATAAATATTAAATACATTTATTTTATATTTTAACCCTTTGCACTCGAGGCCTTTTTCGCTTCATCTCGAGACGATTTCGGCCAAATTGGGGCAAACACTTTACAACTGCTTGAAAAAACATTTATAAGCAAACAAACGCAGATGAAGTACTACATGAAAATACAGGAAACAGAAGGAAAAGAAGAGAAGAGCCCCGAAGAAACGAAAATAGTTATAATGTAATAAGAGAATAAAAAGGAAGCGCAGCTGCATATGACGGAGGTGAATATAAAGAGCATAAAAGAGAAAATAAAGGAAAGAGAAGAAAAAGATAACCAGAAGAATGGGAAGAAGCAAAAATGGAGAAGAATACACGAAAATTCTTACATTGAGAGAAAAGCCACATAATTGTAAATTTTGATTTCTGTAATTTCATAAATCTGTATATAAGTCAAAAATATAGTATTACTGTTATTATTATTGTTACATACTGTAAATAAAAAGATCCAGTTTACAGAAGACCAAAGTCGATTTAAAGTTTTAAAACACTCGGGCAAAGGGTTAATACAGTATATATTTCGAATCTATCTTTAGAATTAATAAAAATATTAAAGAAAAAGCAGAAGACTAAGAAGAATGTCACGTTTTGTTATTTTATACAATAATACAACAAAACAATTACACAATAATACAACCCTAAAATAATACACAAAATATTGTAAAAATAAGCGACTTAAAAAACTATTAATTTTTGTATTGTCAAAATACTTTTGAGCGCCACTATATACTTCACTAATTAGCAAAAAAACTAAATGATCGTTAATTGATTGATGACGCGTCCAAAAGTGAATATTACACCTTAGGAAATTTATTTCTTTAATGGGAAAAATGTAAATGTAATTGATTCTTCTTTTTTTTTGTCATATTTTGAGAATATGAAACGACGTTCGATTGGGGGACAAATGAATTTTAAAATTTGTAAAAGTGAAAAAATAAAGGGCGTTGTTACGCATTCAAATGTAAGTATCGTAATTTACATTTGTAAATAAATCCCGTAGTTGGCAAAAGAAATAAAGAGATATTTCGCGTATTCGGAAGGAATATTTCCCCGCGCGGAGTAATTCGCCGATAATAAAGAAAACTCGGGGAATTTTCTAATAAAATTTTCCACCGGCGGAGACTTTTTATTTAAAATTTTAAAAAGAGGAGGAGAAAATAAATGAAAAATGACAGTCGCCCCTCCCCCCTATTAGAAGAAACTTACCGGTGAGAATTCAAACAGAAAAACTTTATTATCGGTGTAAAATTATACTCGTCACGTGGCAAAGTTTTTTTTTTTTTCATTCGCCGACATTAAATATTTTGACGCATAAAAGGCAGTGATTACAATTTCGGGTGGAAGAGAAACCCATTTTCATCTGATTTTTCCCTCATTGAGGGACGTTGTTTTGTTTGGGAGCGAAATATCACTGCAATTTCTCTACAAACTGCAAACATGGCGTCCTGCCGTTCAATGATGTCCTCCTTCCACTTCCGTTTTCCCATAATGCGTTTCTGTATACCGTTTGACCCATCCAATGGGTTCATTCTCCCTTTTCTTGGATTATTATTTATTTCCCCTGAATACTTACCGTACAGTCGGAGGGTTCCTTCCGCTTTCCCCAAAGAGTTCGTTGACACGCAGTTGTAGGTTCCAACATCCGAACTACCGAAATTTTGAATGAGAAGCCACATGACCACTTTGAAATTCGATCTGTTCTCTTTAATTGTGTACTTTGGTCTGGAAGAGAAAACCAGAGAAATAATCAATTTAACGGTGACTGTCAGAAATAAGCATAATATAAAAATATTAATCAGTCATTTTATTTCACGTACAGTAGCACTCAAAATTATTTTGACAATATAAAATTAATAGTTTCTTAGTCAATTAATTTACTATAAGATTTTATTACGCTTTTGTATTATTCAGTTATCAATACTATTAATAATATATTTGTCTCATTAAGATAACAAAATTTGTAAAACATAATATTTTTCTTTGTCTTCTGCTTTTTGTTTAATACTCTTACTTAGTTCTATTATATAATAATAAGTATGGAAAAATAAGTCATATGTGTGTTTTGATTAGCAACAAAATGTTGTACGTCAACTAAATTAATATAATAATAATAATAATATAATAATATGAATATATAATATATTTCTTCCCTATTTCACCCGTAAGTATTTGAGGTCGTTTTTCCACAAACTTTTCTCATGCAACTCAGATTTTTCCAATACAATTCGTATTCAGTCACAATAAGATTTTCAATAGATTCAGATACAACAAATTTACAAAAGCTAGAAAATAAATAAAATTACCTGTCCGGATGAGGGCGACAGAGAAACCTACCTACTATATGTATTAAATAAACTAATTAATAACAGTGAGTATATAATAAATAAATGACAATAAGTATAGTAATGAATAATAAATAATAAACAAATAAATAATATGCAATTGTATATAATAAGTAAATAGACATTATTTTTATTTTTTTTATATTTTTATTTTACTTACATATAGATAATTTATTTTTGATACACATATTTATATATACATAGTGTTTTTTTTCTTTCTTTTTACCACTTATTTCATATTATCTTAAACGTAGAAACGGTCTCCCACGCCCGAAGCAAGTTGGAAGACATTTCCGGGCGGAAAAAAAAGTAAATAGACAATAAGTATATAATGAATAAATAAACAACAAGTGAATAGTGAGTAAATATACAAGTATGTAATAATAAATAAACAAAAAGTATATAATAAGTAAGTAAACAAGAAGTATATAATAATTAATAGCAAATATCCACAGACAAATTACATTTATACAATTATAGTTCTATAATTCTACAAAGATAAACTCTGTTTCTTCTTTATTTAATTAATATTATATTTATAATTGTTGTAAAGCATTTTAATGAAAGCCACTTTGTATGTAACTTTCGAAAGGGTGGAAAACTACAAATTTTGTATTGTCAAAATACTTTTGAGTAAATTTAAGTAATTTTTATTTAGACTGGAGCTTTTAATAGCGGAACAAAACGATTGAGAAATGTTCATTAGGGAAAATATGCAGAGAAAGGAACGGTATTTAACATATTTCTCCTCTCCCACACTGAAATGATTACTCCGACTCAATCGCGCATCGTTTTTCGTGCGTGAAAATGTCCATAAGAGAGGAAAAATTCCTTTCATTTTAATTCTCAATCTTTCGACAGTTTCCCTTTTTCCCTCACATTATTTATTCAATCAAATTTGTTCCTCCCTCATTCCTCCCTCATTCCTCCCTTTCCTGTCCCGGTCTGACTTCGTTACGCATCCCGTCTCTGATTTTCTTTCAAAACTTCGATTAAAACTAATTTCTTATGTTAGTTTAAGTTTGACTTTCTCTCGAGAACTAATTTTCTAACTTTTTCCTCCACGAGAAATCTTTCGTGAATTCGGATAAACGTACTTCTGTCTTGTCCATTCCTCCGCTTTTCCCCTCAATAGCTTTTTGGATTGCTGACCGGCGGTGAGCGTCGCCCTATGCAAATCATTAACGTTTAAATAAAAACCGTTTTTCATTCCCTCCACATAAATGGGATAAATTCTGTGATCAGTCGCTTATCTAATTTTTACCTTTTCTCTTATCATTGGGTGGTTAATTGTAATTTTCTCTCCCCCCAACCACCAAAAGCAGCTTCTGCGGGCACACAGCTCCGCCCTTTTTTCCTGTTGACATTCATTATTTGCATTTCCACTCAAGTTACTCTCCAAACTATTTCTTTCCTTATCTCCCCACTCAGATCGTCTTCGAGTTCGCCTCGCCTGGATTCTCTTTTACATACTTTTTACCGACTCCTACTTAATACACTCAGAGGTAATTTAAATTTCGAAAAGGGGTCACTTCGTTTTATACTGAGGGGTGACGCGAGAAAGAAAAGATGCATCGTCCGCAAAAGACATCACCGAATTGGAAATTATTTTGACAGATTTGAAATGACCGATGCTTTTAAATTATACTAACGGAGGATTATTAAACGTTCGGAATTTCTACAAATGTGACCCTTTTCTATTCTTTTCAATCCCAATAAAAATCTTCTCCTTTTCGTCCTTTTTCATCGTCAAAAAAATTGTCTTTTCAAATTTCGATCCATTAAAAACCGACAAAACATTTAAAAATTAAACGATGATTAAAATAATTATAAGCGAAAGATTAACTTAATTGTAACACTGATTCCCATTTTCCGTCCTTTTTTCCGCCCGCGAGATTAATTGTCTGTCGAAATTTGGTCAAAGTCTTCCCTCTCTCTCTAAAAAGGGACAAAGTTTCCTGTCAGACACTTCCGGGTCCTTTCAAAGATTAAAAAACATGGCCTCCCAGACGACTGTAATTGAGGACTGATTCCGAGTTGAGTTCCGTTTCAAAGGACGTCTCCACTGAAGCAAAACAGGAAATCGTTCGATTCATCCGTAATATCTTCTCAATGCGAACACTAACACTGTTTTCCCCTGGCAAAAGGATGAAAATGTATGACTCGTCGATGATGACCCGCGAAGGTGTTTTCCAAAAAGGAATGAGAGGTAACGTTCATTTTTCAATCCGGAAAATATAACGCATTCAAAGTTTAACAAATTCGTGGGAGCCTTTTGTGAAGAAATTCGAAAGTGAACGAAAAAAAAAAAAGGAAAACATCAGTTCTGGTTGAGTAATTTCACTCAAAACACTCGAGAAATAAAACCTGAACATAAAAAGCAGGATTTGAACTTCCCTGCTGACGTGGAAGTCTAAGCTTCAGAAAAAGCACAGTTCCGGAGGGAACCCATTGCACCCCGGTT
>JAQIBA010000050.1:812644-826536 GCA_028293925.1 Brueelia nebulosa
AACATTGTATTTGTAAAGAACTGCCTTTAAACTGTAACCAAAACATCTGGGAAAATATAGCTGAACTCCACACGACCTTTACACGCGTGTCTCGATTGCTGTTTCAGCTTTCTTAATGAGATCTCAGTCCAAGCGAATCTGAATCTCACTTTGCTTAAAATAACAGAACTGTGAGTTTGTTCATTCCCCGTTTGATTCTGTTTCTTTTTAACGAATCAGAACGAACAAAAGTTTTATTTCTTTTTCTTTCTTTCAAAAAAGAAAACCTCAAAAATATTAATTGTGATCTGCTCGCTCACTCAAAAAATAATTTCTCTTTCCGCAAAAGTAAAGAAAAATTCCATTACTTTAATATTTCAATACGTTCGGTCCCCCCCAAAAGCAAACTTTATTTTATATTTGTCTTTTATAATCAAATTAAAGTTGGAAAGAAGGTTCAAGACTAGAAAAACTCAACTTTTATTTGAATTCTCTCGTCGCTGCACTTGAAAAAAAATCCCCAGTTTCTTTATTTCAAATTTTTTTTATTTACTCCGCTTTCTCCCCCCTCGTTGGAACGATTTTCGAACTCGCAATTTAAAAAGCACCCCGTCTTAACCCCTAACGACCCATAACCCTCTGCCTGTATTGCTAAAACATTAAAAAAAAAATTTTTATCGGAGTAAAAAACCCCTCTTCTGATTCTCATAAACTCTTAAAATATCTTTACTCAATTTAAAAAAATTTTTTTAATTAAATATTTTTTTAAGGGTGAGGGGTTGTTTCTGGGTGACATGGGAGGAATGTTTACGAATTGATTAGATTGAATTGCCGGCAAAAGGTAAATTTCGAGAGAGAAATGGAGTACAGTCATTTGGGAAATACAAGAAACTCTCCAGAAAAAATTGAGAGAAATGTGCGTCTTTTGAGGGGTTCGCCACCCCCCCCGAGTCCCCGGGGGTGGAAATGTCGCAAGGTCTTCCGGTCTTTCATCCCCCCCGGCCCTGGGTGTGCCATTTGGGGAGGTTATCCGTCGAAAACGAGTGAGAGCGCACTTTCCTTTGAACGCAGACGTTGTTGTGATTAAAATAAATTAGTTTTTATTAATGGAATTTTAATTAAAATGGAAATTGCATTAACATTATTTGCTTTGACGTTTTAAAGTATTTACTCGGATGTGAAATCACTGATAATTCCACAGAGAAGAGAACTTGAGCGAGCTTATGTTTCCTTAGGAAAATTGTCTATTAATAATTAGAGCTTTTGGGAATACGTGAAGGGATTTTTCGAGCTTAAAGCCCCCCCCCCCTCGCCTCGCACACATGGAAAGGTTTGTAAATCAGAAAGGCTGTGCCTTTGATTTTGAGACCGCTTCGAGTGATGCAACCTTCAACCTTCACTTTGAAAGTGAGGGCAAAGAGGGGTGAGATTTCAGGGGCGGTATTTTAACTGAGAATATTAGAAAAAAAATTGAAGGGGCGGTTAACTTTTGTCCTCATCGTTAATTGAATGTAAAAGATAATTTAATTTGGGGAACTGAAAGTTTTTTTTATTTAATAAAAACTAATTTATTTAGATTTTTAATTGTGAGATTTTAGTGTAGCTTTTATATCGAAACTTTAATTCATTTATTACTCGTGTTTTATTAAACAATAATAATTTTTAGATAATGTCGAAATATAGTAATGAGTTATTTTTTGTTAAATCATTAATTTAAGCTCAATTTTTAAGGCTAATTTTTTTCATTTTAAACCCTTTTCTGCTTATTTGCAAAGTCCTTCGCCTTATTCATCTTTAGGAGGGCGCATTTAAATTTAAATTAAGTGAAGTTTTCAACCCTCATAATCGCAACACACAGATTATGCAATCACTGCCTTCTTAAAATTGTTTGCAGTTCTCCGAATAATGCATTAAAAGTTTCCGAATTATATTTCTGTTCGTCTAAAAGTTTCCTTTTTGAAAAGCATACTCTCGAGCAAATTTCTCCGAACCCTCAATAAACAGACGCTCAACTGTACCTTTAATAATCGGAGATAAATAAAAAAGTATGTTTCACTTAAGGAAAAACCCGTTCGTTTCCTCTAAAGCCTAATGCAATAAAAGTAAATCCAATTTAAACAACAACAAGGGGGAGTAATTAAATTTGCCATTAATAAATAAACCTAAAAATAAATAGAAAATCAAGCAGAAGAATTACAATGGCCTTATTAAAACTTCTTGCCTTATATTCGTCTTCCCAAGCAGTTCTTCCTTTTTATATGAGTCGGCCTTTTCAGAACTGTCCTTTCGATTCATATCAATTTCCTTTGTTTTCTTTTCTTCTCTTCTGTTCCTTCATTCCCCTTTCAATTCCTTCGGGAACGAAAACGACGGACGATTAGCAGAGAGGGAAAGCAATTATTGTGGCCATGCGCCCGACCGCAGTGCAACGTCTGCCTGAAGGGAGAGGCAACCAAATGAAAAGGAGAAAGACTTTCCAAAAGGAATTGACAAGTGAGGGTTGGAATGGAAGGTTGTAAAAGGCATTAATGACATTTCTCGAAAATAGTTCCAGGGTTAATTAAGAAGCCCGGGGAAATTGGAAGGGGAGGAACAAGTACGGCGTTGAGCTTTATTTCCCTGTCAAAGGGGTGGGAAAGAGAGAAGAAAAACCACTCGTACTTCTGTTTCAGGAAAAAGGGTAAGGCGGACGCAAAGAAATGGCCTCTTATAATCTGAATAAATGAAAATTGGACGCGCTCGCCCCCGACACCGTGAAATTATAAAAGTTGGAATTTAGGGGTAGAAATCACAACCCCCCGAGCGCAGGAGCGTTCTATTATTAAAAAGGCAGAAACACCTGAAAGTTCGGACGCTAAATAAGGGAGGGGGGAGAGCCAAGAGAACCTGTCTGTGGTTTTATCAATATGAACTGTTTATCTAGGTGAAAAGTTTCAGCAGCGGCAATATCTTCGCCGCTCCCTTAATTAAAGTTTCAAAGTAAAAATTGGAGTTTCCGTCCGTCGCTTGAAGGTGCGAAGCCGTTTCGTTGGAGAAAAGTTTAACGCGAGAGAACAGGAAGCAGATTTTTCATCCAATTTCCCGTTCTCCCCCCCCCCCCCCCCCCGACGAAAAATTTAATTGAGAGCTGAAAGGAATTCAGACGAAGACCCAGACAATGGTCAGAGCAAAACGCTCTGTTGCAGAAAAGCGAAACATGCTTCCAAGAATGTCCATTGTTATTTCTTTTAGCGACCGATCCTGTTGTGTTCGTGTCCATAAAAGGCTTCTCCGTCAGATACAGCTGTCGCCTTTCGATTCCCTTTCCGCCTCTTTTTTTATTCTTTCTCTTTCCGCTGTTTAGGAGTTGAATAATGAAATTCTGACGTTTCCCCATCACGTGTTTCGAATCTTTCCGAGGCGACCGCTTGTTGGAATTTTTAATTTATACATATTGATACTGAATGTGACTTACAGTTCACGTTGAGAATGACTCGTTTGCTGACCGCTGGCGGAACATCATTGGAAGCGATGCACAGGTACGCACCCATTTGACGTCTGTCCACTTTCCAGAAATGCAGAGCGTTCCCGTTGTACACATCAACTGCAATTAATACATTCTATCAATTATCTATTGAAGGGTTAACATCTTGTAAAAATTTGCCATCGTCATCGCCGGCAAAATCTCCCCGTCTGGCTTTTCCAGTTGTGGATTCCCACCGGATTTTTTTGTTTGTTTTACTCGCAAAAGCCATGAATTAAGGTGGAATTTTAGTCTGGACTGACAGGAAAGCAAACTTTTTTTACAAACCCCGGAACGGGAAAACGAGAACCAAAAAGTTTTCGGGTTTAAAATGGCAGGTAATTTAACAGTAGTGACAGCGAAGGTTTCAGGTCGATAAATATTCACAAAAGAGATCTTAATTTGCCCTCTCGGAATACTGATTATGTAAATGCTTTCTAAATCTTCATCCCTTAAGTCTTCAACGCAGAGAATGAAAAGTGATTAGTCTTTGGATTTCCTACGCATCAATTCCTTACTAATTTTTTCCGCTGAAACACTGCCAGCCAAACATCTCTCCTTCGGGATTTCTTTTTTACGGTCTGACTCAGGGAAATGAAGTTCCCTTACACACCTTCAAAATTTTGAGCGATTTCATTGGTCGGAATAAATAATAATAAACTCTTACATGACGGATCGGAAGAATTACAAAACTTGGAATTTTACATATTTAACAACTTTTACATTTAATTTTTATTAAAGTTAATCTCAAGTTTAATTGAGTTTCTTAGTTCAAGCGTTATAAATTATAAATTTACAAATTTTTCGTGGCTTAGAATTTAATGTTGGGAATTTTTAACGAGTCAGTCATTGACTTCAGAGACCCAAAATTCCAATTACACATTCATCGTTATACAACGTAATTTTCCAATAAATTAAAAAATGAAAATGTACCTATAGACTGAAGGCGTTCCCTAAACCCTCCACATATTCAAACCACTCCTAGTCTAATAGAAAGACATTAATAATCAATCAGGCCACATCCCAAAGGGGTTGTAAGACTCCGGAGCTTTTACTCCCGTTTTAAGAAGTCCCTTAAGATGGCTTTCTTCTCGTGCAGAACGCGCCCCGACGAAACACGCCCAATAAATACTCAAGCCTTGCATTAATAAAATGAGGAGCAGTTGTTCCGGCTTTATCAAAATTTGAAAATGGCAAAACTTGCGGCGGGTCGTAGATACGAAACCCGGGGACCGAAGGACATTATTTGCGAGACCACATCTGATGTTGAAAAATTGGGTTTTCAAATTTAAAAAGCGGCGACCCCGCAAGACCAGAAAATACACATTTGTTCACGGCATTGCGGTTTTGTTTTCCATTTTCGTCAAGACCGCAGCAGTCAAATCGGCTTTCAATAAACTTTTGCAGGTTTTTAGTTTATGGAACGCCCGCCGTTATTTCATCCGTCTCCTCGGCGACTATGGAATTCTGAAATTTTCATCGGACCCGAACGCGCAAAAGATATAAAAAAAACTCCAATTTTAACGTGAAAAACAAAAACAAAAGGAACCATTACGCCGCCATTGTAACAGCTGCACGCATTTCAGTGTTGCCAACCTTGAGAAATTTTGTCGTGGCACCATTTCATCATGGAGGTTTTCTGATTAACGGTTTTTAATATTTTCAATTTCGCAGATCAATTAACCGAATAAGCGTCTGTGGAATTTTCCGAGGGCGAATGTGAGGGAGAATATAAGAATGGTGGAAAAAACCACATCGGTTAATTTGAGCGGAGTGACTTGTAAAGTGGAAAAGGGAAAACCGAAGTTCAATGCAGTGGAAACGGAATCCATCGCTGTGGAAACACATTTGAGCGGGATATTAAAATTATTCGTGCGATTTCATTCGCGGACGTAATGACCCAGAAGAAAAAATTCCTGTTTGCACAGTATTATGAAAGATTTCATTTTTTTGCTGAATAATCGTGAATGTTGCGGAGAGCAGTCACTCGAAATGATTTTCTAAGATGATGAATAAATGAAGTGAAATATCTGAAACTCGCCCTATCGAACAAATTACATCTCTCCCGAAAAGGAAAAAAGGGTCACTTACTTGTTCCAGCACCAAATAAAACAAATTACCCTTAAATCCCGACAGAACATACATGTAGTTAATCTTCCGCAGGAGTTTTAATGTATGAGGACGGAGCAGTTCACGAATTCTCTTTGCTCCGAACTTTTCGACAGTTTTCCTTTGATTGGGGTCTACAAGTTAATAAGAACTTTGGAATCTATATTTGGATAATTTTGCAGCTCTTTATCGGGTCAGGAGGCCCCGAATTGATCTTCCGGGGCCCAACAACACATTAAGTAGGAGTTTTCTCTAAGACGAATGTTTTTAAGTTTCCATCGAATCCTCCTTTTTCTGTTTTTAAAGAAAACCTCAAACTTGTTTTTAAAGAAAAGGGTTGAGTTCGCCGTATGATTTTCCAGGAATCGGGTTTCACTTAACAAAAACATATCCCGAGCACCTTCGAGCACGAAATCATTGATTTTCCCGTTTCTTTTTGCACCTGCGGCCATTTGTGACGCCCGGAAAGGAATAATGCGTTTTGAATGACATTCCTTGGAAATATTCCTCCGGGAGAAGAAAGGAAAAACTAAATTGCGTGAGATGAATTAAAACAAAATGAAAGTGACGCGGATTGGGCTTTTTCTCGAATCCGAGAGAAAAAATCGGGGGACAATAATTAATTAAGTTTGTATCGATAACCGAAATGAAAGATTTCGCTTTCCTTTTGCTGAATAACGGTCAGCTGTCGGAACATGAGAACTCTCAAAAAAATATTTTCCACTTGAGCTATTTTCAATTAAAATTTTCAAATTTCCCCCTTACCTTTCGTCACGTTTCGCAGTCCCGTTCTTACGTAAATGGGCTCCCCGTCCTCCCGCCTCCACGTGACCCGGGGGGGCGGATGCCCCGTGGCCCTGCACAGCAAAGTGGAGTTGTCCCCCTCCTGAACGGAGAGATCGGGACTCGTCTCCCCGTTGAGTATATCCGGGGGCACTGCAACAGAAAATTAATGCTGACTCCCTTCAAAAGAAAACAACAGCAGAACGCAAAAACAAGTTTTTATGTATTTTCTTTCTTTCGGCGGTTATTAATCCTTTCGTTTTTGTTTTATATTAATTCTGAATTCGTTTCCCTCTGTCAATGGAGGTGAGCTTTTACATAAAAACATCGCCGTTGTTGTCTGAAGGGCAGTAAGAAACCGATTCAGAATCAATTTAAATTTTAAAGCTCTGGAATTAATTACTGTCTCGATACTAATTACGAGTTTAATTAAGTTTGAAATCACCCGCGGAATTTTTTCCCTGTCATTTTGTAGAAGTGTTTTAAACCGCAGATGAATTAATAATCCTTTACAAAAATTTATTTTTCGGTTTTTGGATTTGCTCGTCCTTCACCCTTCCCGAGGGGTTGAGGGGTTGAGAAGCTCTCGTTCGACCGCATGACATTCCGGCCTGGAAAAAGCAAAACAACTCCCTCGTCCCGCATTAACCCAAAGACTCCAAAACCGATATCATTGGCATGAAAACTCTGAATAAAGGGAGAGAGGTTTTGGGGGCGGGGGGGGGGGAAATATGGGAACTCACGCCAAAATTGAGCCACCGCTCGGAGAGATTGAAATTTTATTAGAAAAAGTTTCGCCAATTTGAAGTATGTATCGGTTGAAATTTAGACGTTAAATTTTTAATGTTTTTTTCATAAATGTCAAAAAATTGCACTATCCGAAATTAAAATGGCGTCTTAAGGGTGAAAATCGGGGAATGGTAGAAAATAAAAACATCGGTGAATTCATCGCTAAATGCAACGGTGATTATTTTGATCTGCAAGAAATTAACGTTTCCTTCCGAGTCGAAGTGTTATGAAAGGGTTGACAAGAGTGCGAATGAAAGGATTCCCGAGGGATTTCCCTCCGCCCCCGTCACCCTCCAGGCAAAAGACCTTTGTCTAAGAAGAAAGCAACGCTTATCATCAGTCAATGACTTTCCCCTTCGGAAAGTTCAACTCTGAATGATCGGAATGACACCTCAAAAGCATTGGTGCTGATTACTGCTGACGCAGCAAAGAAAGAAAGAACATTGTGCATGAAACCTTTGAATATTCATATCCTCGAGTGGTGGGCGGCCGTAAAAATAAAAACGAAAACTTTTTTCCCAGTTATTGGCGAAAGCGCCATTGTCTGATAACGTTGCCATTTGCATTTTCTTTTTAAAAAAAATTAATTTTCCCCCGAAAACCCAACCCGAAGTCGCAAAAAAAAAGAGAGAATCAAACACCAATTAAATTTGATTGGCAACTTTCAAAGTGCACTTTTTTATAGTCCATTTAAACATTTTTTTTCAGTTCGCCATACAAAAGCAGTGAGTTTTTCTGTTGATGACGAATAGGATTCTCTTCCGAGAAAATACATTAATAACAAAACGATCCTCGTTTTTTTCTCATTTTTTACATAAACAGTGAATTTTAGAGATAATAAACTTCGTGAGAATTCAATAAAGAAAACTTAAAAATATTAGAAACTTAAAAAAACTTTCCTGTAGAAGTAAACAATTCTTTGCCAAATAATATAATAAATTATAAATTCTACGAAAATCATAAAAAGAAACAGTAAATTTAAAAATAGAAAAAAAAAATTCAAAATGTTTAATTTGAGAGGAAATACATTTGAAGCAAATATATATTCGCATATATGACACAACCGAATTTTCAGCAATAGTTCGGTCGAATTATACATTAGAGGTTACATAAATTCCTAAGAAGTTGAAACATTGTGAAATTGTTCAGAGTATAAATATAAATAAAATGTCGGAAAAAAAATGGCGGGGGTAAAGGGTCAAAATAATTAGTTTTTCGCCATTATCAGCAAAACGGTAAGTTATATCGTAAAATTAGCTGTGACAAACATTGTAGAGCATCAAATTATCTACAAAAAATGTATTATTACTTTTCTTCCTATGAGGCACCGTTTCTGAGATGTAAGGAAAAAAAAGTAAAACATCGCTTCTCTCATTTTTGGGTGAAAATAAAAATGGCGGCGATAACTCCCACTGCATTTGTAAGGAAAATGCGGGAGTCCGAATCGGTTTATAAAGATTTCCAACATAACTTTTAAAGGCATTTATCTGAGGCTGGACTTTTCAAGTATCGAAGACGTTGTCTTTGAGAAAGGCTTTGCGAAATGGTGAGATTTATTACTTTTTCGTTTCAAATGAATCCAACGGCGCTCTTAAAAAGAATTCTTGAATTCGAGCTGTGCTCTAAAATAAGACCAAACGAGTGGAGGCCGTCGATAAGGTTTCCCCTATTCCTGTCGTCTTCTGCTGTTACTTTCTCGCCCTCGACCGAAACTTTTGACTGACTTACCGTGAACGTCGACGCAGCCGACCAACTTCTTCATTTTGTTCGTGTTGATTTGACACATGTAGCAGCCTCTGTCGGATTCCTTCACCTGGCGAATGTGAAGCTGCCAAACCTGTCGCTGGTGGTCGTGGGTCACGCTGATCCTTGAGTTATGGGTCACCACCCTGTTGTCGAGGGTTAAAATCGTTTGATCTTCGGCCTTTAGCCACCCGACCTGATAAACAATGTATTTAAGTATTTTTTATTTATTTTCGGGAGGTACACATTGTCGGTAATAAAAGTGAGGGAAAAGGAGTGAAAGGCGATTTCGGGAATAAAATATGAAATATAAATAAGACAGCAACTTTTCCAGAGTTTTCAAAATGGACCGCAAAATTTATAACTCAATTCATTGCAGAAGTTTTTCATCAAGTTGACAAGGTTTCTTTCACCTGCCCTTCTTCGTGTTTGCTTTTCTTTCTTTAAACATCTCCTTCTTCTCAAACTTTTCCCTTTTTTTATTATACTGATTGTCTCTTTGTTATCTGCAGTTTCTCCTCTTTTAATATAACCCACAGTGAAAATCCCACTGACAGAGTTTAACCAAAACCCTCACGTTACCCACCAACATCACTCCTCTTTGGTTTTCAAGCAAATTAACTCTTAATAAAATCACACCAAGAATCGATTACATCACACTTCAAAATGTCTGCTTTCACAATTATAGGAGGTAAAATTAAGGCTGTAAATTTGTTCTCGCGGAGGGCGGAAAACTTAAAATTAAGACACGAAAAGAAACGGTCTTCTTTTCTCATTAATTAATTTATAAGTGAAGTTGAATTCTGCCTCCTTTGTTGTTTCTCTGACAAAGGAAGGAATGTGTGTCGTAATAGAAGGCCGAGGCGAAATACTATAAAAAAAAATATTCATAGAAGGCTGTGGCCTCAGGTGTGTTTCCTTTGATAGGAGCACACAAACTGAATTTTCCCCTCGGCTATCTCAATTATCGAAAGTTGACTGTCTTTGTCTCTTTCGGAATTAATTCACCGGAAGTTGGGCCAACCGCGTCATTAAGTGACACAACTGTACTTAAACAAAAGCTTCCGGACATTTTCCGTCAGCACAAGTTTTTCGCCTTTTTACTCCATAGTGGTGGCTATGTGGGTCCTTTGCAACTTTCGAGTTATTTATCTTTTTCCCCATCGTTCTGGGGAACAAATGAAAACATGGACGTACCTTATAATTGCCGAGATGTCTCACCCGACAGGAAAGAACTGCTTCCCTTCCGATTGGGGTTGTTAGGTTCCCAATGGGTCCGACGAACTCCGGATCTTCGAACGGAAGCCTCGTTAAGATCCCGTTCGACTCCAACACTGAAAAAAATGCAAAAACATGTGAAAACATTCCCCACTTTATATCACTCCTGTTCAACCTCGTGACCAAAAGAGAAAGCTCCCAAAGCTTTCTCAAAGGTTTTTTTCACTTTTAAATAACATTTCTACACCTGAAAAAAAAACTTAAGTCAAAGCCACAACTCAGAATGAGGCGTGATTTCAAAAAAAAAACATCCAAAAAAAAGACAAAACACAAAGAAATTAATTAACTCAAAAATGAAAATAAAGAACAATTTTTAAAAGCAATTAATTAAAAAAATTTAATTGTTTTTGTCGTAAATTTGTTATGGGGAGGGCTTTTGGTAAATTTTTCCAAATGGTTTTCCACCCGGAAATTGTATTTTTTCCCCCTTTTATCAATTTGCGGGGGGTTTAAATAAAATTTACGAGATAAGGAAAAGCCTTCGATCTAAATTAGAAATCATAGGGTAGAAGAAATTTGACGGGGGTTTTCTTCTCTCATTTCTCTTTCGCCTTCTTTAAAGATTTTTCCTCGACTGTAATTACTTTTTAAATATTAATTCGATTATTTAAAAAAAAACCATACAATTTTCAATCGATCAAAGTTAGTAATTAAATAAATAGAAAAGTTTGTCCGACAATTTCTTTTGTATTCACTTATATAATTTCACGTATAATTAAGCGATATTCTTTTCTTCTTAATAGATAAAAGACAGACTAAACAAAAAGTCATTCTGTTGTACTTGATAACAGATAACAGATGTAAAAGTACATTGTTGTGAGGTCATCGACGGTGTCAAAAGTGTTAAACTTTCGAAAGCGGAAGTGACTGAGTCGGAGATTGATCGTTCTTTTATAATTTTCACCTCGCGAATATACCAAATATAATTATTTTGGTTGAGAAATAAGGACGTCATGACTGAAATTATTTCCCTTATCATCTCTTTCCCGAGTAATAAATTACGACTATCCAACCTTTCCCTTAATCGTCAGCCTTTTAGGCTCGTTTCCGCTTTCACTCATTCCGCAGACAACAACTCTTTCAGTTTAAGCACTGATATCGTCCGATGGAAAGAAGCGGATAAGTGAGTTTTCCTTTCGGGGAAAATCGAAAGGGATTTTCCCCGAAATGGAGTCCCGACAATGGTTACATACGCGCGCAGATGGGCACAGTCGGGAGTCGACTAATAACAAATTCAAATTTGTTGAATAGAAAGCGGTGTAATTAACGGAAACGGCAGCAGTTGGGGACAGAATGAGTTTTTCTGAACTCAGGAAAAAGAACATTTGCACTCATAGCCCGAAGCGGCCATCGAAAATTTCGTCAACGTTTACCTCTCTCCTAATGAAAAAATAATTAATTTTCTTTTCCTTTAATTTCAATTTAATTTTCCCCCTTAAATTTTCCTACGGATCCCTCTCGGAGCTCCTGATTTTCACTTACCGAAATTCCTTTCTTTATTACCATTTAAGGCTCATTTAATGAAGGAGCCTTCATTTAGACATGAAAGGGAGTCTAATGGTCGGTGAAAAATTTCTTCTCTTCTCCTTCTCATTCCCGCCCTTGAAAAATATAAAAGCTCTAGTTCCTATTGTCATTTGTACCCTTTGCTGGAAGCAGACTGAAAAGTTACACCAATTTCATTCTGTATTTCAATTATTACAAAAAGAAATGATCGTTTTTAGTGAAATATTCGGAATGAATGGTTAACCCCATTGCAAAACACTCGACGACGATTTGACTGCTTTTTTTTGGCTTTCGATAAAAATAATATTGTTAAACAGATTTCCCAAAAGGGTCATCGAATCACAAAAGCCCTCTGAAATGCAGAATTTAAGATTGAATTTGAACAATTTTGTCGCACTTCAAAACGCTTCAGTTTCTAAAAAAGTGGCAACTTTATTAATATATAAATAATTTCCATTCACAATGTTTTTTATGTTTCCAATAATATACTCATTCATAATAAATTCAAAATGAGTTTTTAAGTTTTTCTCAAACCCATTCTATTTTATCCGCAGAAAAATTAACCGGTTTTTCGTTAGTATATTTAATTATAGTAAAAATTATAAATTAATCAAAATTAACTACAGTTAATTAAATAATATATTATAGTATTTAAATTATAAGTAAAAAATGAATTATAATTAATTATTAAAGTAATTTATAGTAATGATTCATTAATTGCATAATTAATTAATTAATTTTAGTATTTTAATTATAATAAATAATAGTAATTAATAGAATTATAGTAAATTATAATTAATTATAGTAAAAATAGGCTCATCGACTTCAAAAAATTTAAAGAAAGTTTAATTACTCGGGGTTGCAATCTAAAAATAAGGGGGGGAAAAAATTAGATAATTTTTAGAAGTGGTCTAAAAAACTGCGAATTGTTTTTTCTAAAAGCGAAGATTTGACTTTTACTCAAACTTTTGTTTGTACTAATTTTGCTTGAGTTATAAAATTATATTTATTTTGGGGTATTTTTTATTTTATTTTACGAACATATCGATGAGATGATTCCAATATTGTTATAAGATAATTATTACAAAAATAAGTATTAATTAGAAAATAAAATAAGGAAAAGCGGGTTAAAAGAAAAGTAAGTAAAGTAAAGTATAAAATAAATAATTAGAAAATATGTATAGAATTTTCCCCCATTTTAATCCTGAGACTTTAGGAGTTATAGTTAACATTTTTATCTATTAATTAACGACGATCTCTATAATGAAATACATCAAATGCAAATTCTCACAGTATAAATTATATAAATATATGGGTTAATTGTTTATTTTATATTTTATAGTTTTGTGAAATCCGGTGTTCCTGGTTTTGCATGAGTTCTGCAGAGGGGAAAGGCTGTTTCTTCAGCAAAGTTAAGCAGAAGAGGCTTACAAATGTTGGGCTTTCGTATCCGAGAAAACTGCATTCTCAAATTTAATTTTTTCAGTTTTGTAAAATTTGGTGTAACAAATTTTTTACTTTTGATGCAAACAAAGTAAAGCTTCGTCCGTTCCCCAATGACGGGAAATAGCTGAGAGAATCATTAGCACTGTGAAAATGACATTCTGATGAAAATAGTTTGAATTCAGCCATAAAGAATGCCATATATCAATGCGCTCAGCATTGAGCTGAAACAGCGATGGCGACGGTTCGTCAGATATTCGAACTATGCTCTCCCGTTGAATTATGTTCGCGAGCTCTCGAAAATATCGGAAACCGCATGCGAACCCATTAAAAGCGAATAAGAAGGCTTACGGACTTTATTTAACAAATGTGCCGTTTATTATAAATTTTATTGCGAAATTTTCCGATCCGACCCCATAGATTACATCCTGTAAATGAATTTCTCTAATTTGGAAAGATTTTCATTTTATGGGAGATTTCGAGAGGTTTTCCACTTTATACTGAATTGTTTCCCTCTCGAATTGAACGAAAAATGAACTCGGGATTTTGACGTGTAATGAATCGGTGCGGGTGCAGTGCTAAATTTTAAGTTAACCCGCTTTGGCGAAAGGTCGAAAACACTTTCGACCGACTGCAGTATATCTTCTCCCGAGTTTAAATTTTCCGCGAGATCATATTTCATTTGATTTGGGAAAGAAATAAAAAATTGAAGCAACACATTGCGAGGACTTTGAAAAATTCGCCCAAGGCAAATAAAAGA